>JAKWBI020000108.1:0-110101 GCA_022664585.2 Zalerion maritima | reverse complement strand
CTCCTCTCGCTTTTCTCTCCACACCCATCGTTTTTTAAACAATCAATTCAGTGCTTTTCACGTCGATCTTGTGGTAGTTCTACTCCGTCGCTGGTGGACCGTCTTTTATTCGCCTATCGCCCGCCTTCTCTCAAACCCCAAGCATCGCAAAGCTTCAATTTATAGTCTTGCAGGAAATCTTAGTGTTTGTGATGTGAACGGCTGTTCTACATAGGGAACTTATGCATCACCGCCAACACCCCCCTCCTTCCCAACTACCCAAGTTCTCGTCCCAACCGTAGCTACCTACCTCTTTCCTTTCGCCAACACAACGTGGAAGTCACACTTGCCGGTTATTGCATTGCGGATTCCTACTACCTTTTTAGATAGGCCTCGTGCATTTAACTTGAACAAGGTTTGAGAACAAGAAACAAAATTAATAACCTGAAAGGTTCGACGAGCTGGTGCGAACACACCAGCCGCGGTTGCCCATCACGTCTTCCACACAACTTCGTCTTCAAACACACAACATGTCGCCCTCTTCAACGGGCGACTCGCCCCGATCAGCCACGACAGCTCTTGCGAGTGGCTCCAGATCAGCATTTCCACTTCCCACCAGCCAGACCTTCTCGATTGACATTCCCTCGCCAGCCCTTGTCGCCGTCACAAACGGCGTGGCTCCAAACTCCATCAAGTCGCCGACCAACGTCAAGACGCAACATATGACCAGTTTCAGTCGAGAAGGAATCTTTGGGTCGGCACAAAAGGCCAGGAATTTATCCCAAACCTCCGAGAATCCAGGAGGTCCCGTTCCGTCCCACCCACCCACCACAAACGGTGTCATGCAAAAGATACAGATCGACGAACCCTCTAATCCTTTGAAAAGGAGGAATACGGACGTAGGAGTCGACTACCCTCGGAGAAGGGCCACCATCGCCGTATGCTTCCCCCGTTTTTCTCTCCCGCTGTCTTTATTTCGCTCTGTATTTCCCGTCTCCTTTTCACATATGCCACACTTCAAATGGGGTTGGCAATGGTGTTGAGAGTGAATGAGTGAGTGCGATGCATACTAATTATCGACCGGAATACTAGTGCGAGGTATGCCGCTCCAGAAAATCGCGGTGTGATGGGACAAAGCCCAAGTGTAAGCTCTGCATGGAGCTGGGAGCGGAATGTATTTACAGGGAGCCAGGAATTAAGCTGGATGCCGGAGACAAGCTCATATTGGAGAGGCTGAACAGGATCGAAAGCATGTTGCAGATGAATATGGCAAGCAACAGCAACGGGATGGCGCTGGGACATGATTCTCCTGGTATGAGCAACAGCACGGCTTTGAGTGGAGACATGATGGGAGCCGCTGCAGCCGCTCAGAATACCGCCGCCGGATTTGTGTCTGTACTCCCCAACGCTGGACTGGGGACGTGGTCGGGCCCTCTTGGCAATATCTCGACAATGCCCAAAGTCCACACCAATGCGGCTCTGCACTTACTTCAATGGCCCCTGATTCGAGACCTTGTGTCGAGGCCGTACGACCCCCAAATTATGTTGCAGCTCGAGATGGCCCGGGAGCCGCTGCATTCGCTCACGAAAACGCCGTGCGTCGATCTATCTAACACCCAAGCCTACATCGAGGCTTATTTTGAGCGAGTCAATGTGTGGTATGCCTGCGTCAATCCGTATACATGGAGGAGCCACTACAGGATTGCCCTGTCAAACGGCTTTCGCGAGGGACCCGAGAGCTGTATCGTTCTTCTAGTGTTGGCCCTAGGACAGGCAAGTCTAAGGGGCAGTATTTCTAGAATTGTACCCCAGGAGGACCCCCCTGGTTTGCAATACTTCACAGCCGCCTGGGCACTCCTTCCCGGCATGATGACATCGAATTCGGTACTGGCAGCACAATGCCATCTGCTCGCGTCGGCCTATCTGTTTTACCTCGTGCGTCCTCTCGAAGCATGGAACCTGCTCTGCACAACGAGCACCAAACTTCAGTTACTCCTCATGTCCCCGAACCGCGTTCCTGCCGATCAGAGAGAGCTTACCGAGAGAATATACTGGAATTCTCTTCTCCTCGAAAGCGATCTGCTCGCCGAGCTCGACCTGCCACACTCCGGAGTTGTGGCCTTCGAGGAAAATGTTGGGCTCCCCGGCGGCTTCGAAGGCGACGAGCATGAAGCGGTCGGTCGCGATGACCTCTGGTACTTTCTGGCCGAGATTGCCCTCCGCAGGCTACTCAACCGCGTCTCTCAACTCATTTACAGCAAGGATTCGATGGCCTCTACTACATCTCTCGAGCCAGTCGTGGCGGAACTCGACTACCAGCTGACCCAATGGTACGAGAGTCTGCCGCTTCCGCTGCAGTTCCCCTTCGGAAGAACCATGTTGCCAGATCCGGTTCAGACGGTGCTCCGGCTGAGGTTCTTTGCATGCCGAACCATCATTTTCCGCCCTTACATCCTAGCTGTTCTCGACAATGAGCAGGCAGCCCTAGATCCCTCAGTGCGGGAAGCATGCCACAAGTGTCTCGAGGCGGCAATCCGGCAGTTGGAACACATCGCTGCACAGTAAGTGTTTCTGTTTTTCTACTATTACTGATGCTACCACTACCGTATTACCCCAGACCCTCCCGCCAACCATTACCCTTGCCGGATACTCTCCCCGATGACATCCACATGTGGGATGGAATAATACATTCATACACACTTGCATTTCCCCCTCAACTCCTCGCTCTCAGCTTTTGTTCCCTTTTGCATTTGGAATAAATTCGAGGGTTTCTGGTGGTGCTTGCCGTACCCTAACCCTAGCCCCCATGTCCGCAGACTGGTCAGTAGTCAGTACTAGTCAGTACGCTCTAGTGGGACATAGTCGGTAGTCAAGGTCACAGCCAGCTATTATTATCACACGAATACTGCATCGCAGAGGGTTTGCAGCCCTCTCCCCACGCTATTGGTCTCCCCCGCAATCTTCCTTCCCGGCTGCACACTGGATCTGCTTGTTGCCGCTTCCTGTTTTCAGATACCAGTTCGCTCGATATGATTCCATCCAATCTAACCATTTCGCCGTAGTCACGCCGGGCATATGCCTTACCTTTGGCAGGGAGCTCTGTCTATTGTGTCCCAGACGCTCCTAGTCATGGGAGCCACCATGTCGCCCTCGCTTTCGAATATTCTACTGTCTCTGGTTACACATCGCGAGGCCATAGACCAAATCTTTGCCGACGTTATTGTCGAAATTGAAAGATATTCGGTCCTTGCCCCTTCGCTCAGCCTGGCCGCCGAGATTGTCAAGGAAGCCGAGGTTAGGAGGAGGACCTTTCTCAACGGCTGAACGCTCAATACACCCAGGAAAACCAACACCCTAGCTCTTTGGCTGGGTTCCCCATTCCGCTGTCTCAAACAGGGCATCGCCAATAAGAGTACACCGACATGAAAATGCGGACCTTTCCCCGAAGAGCAGGAAAGGCGGCCCCTGTGCCAACGGTTCATAAACGATAAAGGGCTTTACCACCGCTTACCCTTCGGCAACGCGTACCCGCCCCGATTGTTGCCAAGCCTGCGGGTTCCCGAAAAAAAATACGTTATGGGACTAGGTGAAAGCACCTCGCCACTCCCTATCTGACCATCAAATTTTCAACAAGGCAGCCCCTCGCCAACTGGGAAGCCCACTGGACGATGTGTGAATTCTCCTCTCTCCAAGGCTCTACATTAAGACGCTGAATAGTGTTGTTTGACAAACCCACCGCGAAACACTGCAAGTTCCACCATAAGTACTAATCCGGACGATCGAGTATGCAGTTGGGTTAATATATTAATCAATCGGCTACTCGCGAGACAAGCATTCGTCAGTTGGAGGATGCCTTTAGGACGGAGTACTCAGTGCTCAATGCCACTTTGGTTACTTGCTTGGCTCGGAATACAACAGGCACGTTTTTCGGAATCCATTTCTCTCGACGAGCAGGTTGGGCTTGAGCGCTTTGATCCCGACACAGCCGCCCATTCTACATGTCACCCAGCAACCATGGCATCATCGCAGGAGGGAAAATCCGGCTCCGAATTGGGTATTTGGGCCTGGGGTAGAAGAGTGGGGAACGCAAATCAGTAGAGGCAGAAAGAGTTGGGGTTGCACTGGGCACTGTTCGGGAAAGTTGAGCCACCTGGTTGGCGGGTAATACAGTCGTGCGGTTGCTCGGTCCGTAATGCCGCCACGGGCTTGACTCCCACCCAATCGCACTTCGATCCCCTCCCTCGAAACGGCCCTTTCCCCTCCACACCCCCAGCGCTCGCTCTCTATGCCTTTCGATGCCTTTCATGTTCCTTGGTTAACTTGTCGGTTCGAATATCGACTTGGATGACTGTGGTGAAGAAGAGATGAAAGAAGGATCATTGATGGGTGTCACTACCCCCCTTCCTTTTTAGTTGTCCAACACTCGGCGGTTTCTGGTGAATGAGACATTTGTTCCCGAGGAATTTTATACCTTCTATTTTCCTCACATTTTCTTTCCTTTATATTATCATGCATGCTGGCAAGTCCACCCACCCAGGCGCTCAAGGTCGCGATCACTAGCAAACAAGCGGAGGGGCATGAGGAAACCACTGCGAAAGTCACATGATGACGTGTTAGTCTCGGGCATAATTTCCTCTAGGTTTATTGTTTTCGTTGAACTTGTTACTCCCCCCTACTTTTATCATATTGTTTGAGCGGATCTATTACATAGTCCCACATATCTTGCATTTCCGACCTTGAGCCGGTTTCTCTTCTGCCTCATGTGACACCCACGCATACTTACTTGCATGCTGTTCTGTCGGCGGCATGTGGCACAAACGCGCCTACTACCGGACTTTGCAATTGTCGTAACGCCTAGGCGCTACTTACCGCCCGCATCATGTCCACTGCTCATGGGAGCATATGGCATCCTTAGTACGTAGTCCAAAGGAATGGATGGCTCTGCGTACTGTCGGAAAAAAAAATAGAGAAACACTCGCCTTTCGGTTATATCTCGTTTGACGCCCACTGCGTGGCCCGTCCTCTTGCCTGGTGTTCGACATCACTGCCGTATTTTCCATCTACCCGCCTGATCTTGATCGTCGCGTGGAACAGGGGAGAATGAAAATCTCTTTGCGTAGCTCTCATCACTCTTGATTCTTGTTGTTGCATACTCCCCAAGTCTATTCTATCCCCCCTGGTTCCAGACTACACAGCGTTGGCTGGCTCTCGATGCTGCGTCAACACTGACCTAGTGCCACGGCTATGGTAATGTTGTACGTGGCTTTGTCCATGCACATACATGCTGCCTTGCTGTATTTCCCTAAATTTTGTTTCTCGGTGTTTGAATGGTGTCGGAGCATCTGTACTACTGCACCAAAATCCAAAGGGACGGACTCGTGGCAGTCCTCAGTGGCAAGGTGATTTGTATTGACTGTGGCGCCACATTCGGAGAGACGTTGAGGCGATTTCCCCAACATCTTTCGCGTAACTGCCTTTTAATTTTCCGTTATGTATTGCGTACGCGTGCAACGTATGTGCAGAGTATGTGGTTTTTCTTCATCAGATACCTACTGTATATATAGCATGGAAGCTGGCAACTGCGTTTAATAATGGCTTTTTATGTGCGGATACTGTGTCTTTGAATTGTTGCTTCTTGTTCTGCTGTCCTGTCTCGAGGCCTGAAGACATTTACAAATTTCGCACATGTTGCAAACATGGTTGTTGTGCGTCCATTCATCCATGGACGGTGTGATGGCTGCTGCTCGTAAACCGTTCCTCCTGCGACTAGAAGGGAAAGTCTAAGGCTTGGCTGCTCGATTCCGCTCCGGGGTTTCCAACGGCAGACTGTCGGGTCGCTGCATCATACTCTGGCCAGTCATGTATACACAGGTACTTGAGCCTCCTTGGCCGCCCCCAGAACCCTTTTTGCTCTGGTCCACGTTCAGTCAATATCCCGGAATTCAGGGCCATGAAGTGAAAGAAGTGCTCGCCAGTCTCCACACCGTAGTAGATGACGGCGGTAGAGGCTCCGAGCTTCTGGAGTCTGACTTGTGTTTTCTGCACCTGTAGGCAGTTTTGGATCTTGGAAGTACTCAAGCTAGTGAAGATCTACTAGGCAAGTTCTATCATTTGAGTGGCGGCTGCGTGCGTGTATAATAGTGCGAACGAAATAGAAAGCAAGTTAAATGCAAGCAGAGAACAATACTGGAGAGAATATGCCGCCATCCGGGGGCCCAGAGCCTCCCGATACCAAGAAAACTTGGCTCATTTCAGGTGAGGAGAAAAGAGTAGATGCACAGGGAGTCATGGTTCAGCAGCTTTCGGGCCGGGTTGATCTCCGCGTGAGAATATTTGAAACGGGGTTGGGGAAGGCCAGCAGGATAGTCAATTTCGACCTTCGAGCCAAAACCGACCACTCCCAAGTGCAAAGCCTGATATCCCAGCGCTTGCAATGCAAGTAGTATCGTCACTCCCGTCCCAATGTGCATGCACAGGCTTGTCACATGGACACTTTCCTCCCGGTAGCGAACTTTGCGACCCATCGTCCACAAAAGTGAAATACGGACAACGTAGGGAGCCTCCCCCGGACAGCTTCGTTGACTTGCCAGCCGGTGGCTTTCCTGCCGTTGTCTCAGGTAGCCAGTGGGTAAAATAAGAGATTTGGTAGGAGGGGCTGGTCCAGCGGGATCACGAGCCAGGTGTGTACAGTCCATCATCTGTCATTGCCACGAGGCCGCTTGCCATTTTGGCTTTACAAGGGTGGTTACTCACTCGAGCCCGTAGGGGATGGCACATAGATGTAGCCATGTCTGCAAAGATACAAAAGCCTGTATCCCCGGACCAAGAGAAGGCCCACCCATCATATCGCACCTATGTAGTACATCACTGCTTAGGTATATGCCAGTAGGGGAAGGAGGAAGGGGGGGGAGGGGTATGAATATAAACACCTTTCAGCAGGCGCTCATTGCACCCGAATCTCCACTCATAGCTTAGATTTCTGCATCCTAATGGTGAGAGATGACAACCTCCTCTCGGTTGAGTGGTTAATCAAATCTCATACCGCGGGCTGCTTGCTTAGTTCCTCCACAGTGGCAATTTGCACAAGAAAGCTTGAAGGTGCGCCCACGCATGCCACTGGGCTTTCAAATTCCCACAGCCTGGACAAAGTCTGGTTCGCCACTGCTGGCCGCCATAACCTGTGAAGGCACGAGTGTCGTGGATCAGCTGCCGGCCAACATTGCGCAATGCAAGATGCTGCCCAAAAAGCGGAAGCGGTTCCTCCAGCTCATCCTGTGTGATAGCGGCGTCGATGCAGAGCCGCCGGGAACTGACCAGGTGGTATGTAGAATGCGGAAGTACTATGTATGTACCATAACATGTATAGGTTGCTTGGGTCTAAATATGGAACACGCCTGGCCATAGCACTGGCCTTGTTATTGACTGCTGCTACCCCCAACACCACGTACCCTTCTAGCAAAGGTGGTTTCCACGATGCCAATGGCAATACGCAATATTTAAGTCCAGACGTTCATACAGGCTGTCCAAGTAGGAAAATCGGCCTTGTCTAGGAAGAGGAGAGTGGATAGAAAGTTCAGCCTAGAAATGATGCCGCGAATGTCCGGATAGTCGGTGTTTTGGCGGACTAGGATCTGGTTGTGGCGTCTGGTAAACTAAAGCTCCAAGGATACAGCTGGCAGCTCTCTGAGAGAGATGGAGAGTCGACGAGCATAGTATCTCAGGCTCGGTCTTGGTGCTTCTTGAACTAGGTAATCAGATAAAAACCACGAGTACCATACTTCGGGGGCTCCACGGTAAACTGGCAGGCGAGCCTGTCTAGTCATTTTGTAGTAGTCGGTCCATATCGCACGAGGGGTAAGTCGGGGGGCATGGCAGAGCCCACCTAGAATCCAACGCTAGGTAAATTCTCATGGCGGGTGGCTGCCGATAGCCTCATTCCCCACGTCCAACCACATTGGGGACCATGGCGCAGAGTCCATGGGGTCCAAAGAGTCCTGGCCTTCCAATTTCACACCCAATCGCAACTGATGGATGTTTTGACTAGTACGAATACGGTGATGGCTGTGTCGGGAGGGTGCTCTAGACTGGAGAAAAGGGGAAGGGATATCGAGAGTTGGAAATCAGCCGGAAGGTAAATCCAAGTGTGGGAATGGCCGTTAGAGACGTTCGTCGTCGGCACAGGTGGAAGAATGAGACTAGGCAGTGCTGCTTGGTGAAGATTCTATGTGCACCTGGAATATTGGGGGTGGCCGCTGCAGGCCTGATGCATTAGCGGCTCCTCAACGGCTGCGGGACAGCATGGCCAAGGGTTTAAACAGCTACAATGGGTGCTCTCCATTGGGGAACCCTGGTGAAAGCTGATTTCGGTGAAGAAATTGCTTTGGTAGCCCTTGTGCGGAGGAGCGAAGTACCTAGCGAACAACGGGTGCTGTTGTACTATGTACGTCGAAAACTGCTTTTGCCGTATACATCCTATCAAGCGTGGTACCGGGGTATGCATGGAATGTGGAGCTATGAACTCTCGCTTGTATCGGTGTGGGCGGCTACTGCAAGCCTCATTCTGCATGCTGTGCTTGGTATCGGTTGACCTTCAGGTCAAATACTTCATGAAGCCCTCCGTCGGTTGTGCCCTCGCCCAGCACCATCACATGCCCGCTCACCATGTCAGCAGCTGGCCTGAGTAGAAGATGCTGACAGCCTGCGGGTATACCAGGCGCAATGATACCCTGCGAACAGGCCTTCTTAAGGCACCAGTGTTTTGTCTCCCATCAGTACCCTGGGGCAGCATGCAGCGTCCTACCGCAGGTGTAACCATCCTCCAGTTCCGATAGGGACTCTTCAGCGGTCCGTTCTGCCAAGTAGGACTCTAGTATTACGTCTCTCTGCCCTTGCCTCATGTCCAAACAGGCATCCCGAGGAAGATGACGAGGCGTCTGGGAATAATCCGGCAGTTCTCGAGCAATATGTTGGATCCTACGTTAGATATGGGCACATTTACTCTCATTAATAACATGGGGTACGTAGTCCCACCCAAGCCATCGAAATCGCCAGTTCGTTACGTCTTAGTAGTCTTTGAGACCGACCGTTATCAGATCAGCCGAGAAATATAATCGGGGAAGTAGGCCGAGATATAGCGTACAATAGCTGGCATATTCCTTGGCCTTTCCCGGTATCTGATCTTTGATGCGAATGCGACGTGAGATTTTTGTGTGCGGCGCGGAGATCTGTCCTTTCATCTCATGTCGAACGGCATCCAGAATAGACCTGTGAATGATCGCCCAACGCAAGCCTATCCACAAATGATAGTGGGTCCTGAATTCTTTGAATGTGCTTGTGCTTGCGGTGCGCGGTTAGGAAAAAGAAGGCTTCTCTCAAAATTTGGCTTGCTGGCTACTCTGGCTTGGAGGGTTTTTTTATCCCCTAGTCCGATGACTACTCGGCTGCAGGATTGTGAGCAGAGCCACGGCCAGTGAGAAGAGGCGTCTCTCCTTGCCGAGTGGCCGTTCTTCTGGTGGCCACAATGATACCGCCAGCGGACGGAATAACAACGCATGCCAAGCCTTGTCGATGCTAGGGGCGGTGTTGATGAGGGATCCGCAAGGATTGTGCCGCACCTTCCGGGGACTGCGGAGGTGTGTGTGGAGATGGGGAGCTGGAAAAGTCTGGGGGTCGGTGACTATACCGACTGGGCTTCCTTTGACCGCCCTGTCATCGAAACTGTAGTGCGGACCGGACTAAGCTTGTTGCGGATCCTCGTTGTGAACACCACATTGAATATCTATTCCACACCCCTCTCCCTCTGCAACTTTGAATTACAGGCAATTTTCAACGACATCACAGTTATCTCCCTTTTCATTTTCCCTCCGTGCGTGGATGTACTCCGCGGAAGCCAGGGGAGGGGGGGGGGGGGGGGGGTGTAAAGATATGCCGGCCAGTTAGGGCGCCGAGGAATACATGTATTTAGAAAAGAGGAAGCCAACTTCAAATCTAGAATGCCTGCCGCCTCAGGTTGTGAACGATCCATGCCTGTAGAAATGTGCCAAGTGTGTTATTCATGCTCGACCCGGATACGGCTGCGTGTATGTGGGTCCGGTTCTCAGGCGTCGATGTGATCTCGACGCAAGGTGACTGGTTGTGTGGCCGGCTCGGTGAGCAGCAGTGTGTGTGTGTGTGTGTGTGTGTGTGTGTGCTGTTGACTGGAAAAAGACATGACAACGAGCACAAGCATGTGCTGAAGAGACTCCTGGAATAGCGTTGCTCTCGCTCGCTTCGAAGATGGCTGTCCAGTCGCTTGGTTTCGACCTTTCCACAGCGGCGGGAGATAATCGTTGCACAGCATAGACGAGTGAAGGCAACTTGGAGGAAACCTGTAGGGCTGGTAGGCACAGGGTCAGGGTTCCACCTTGAATTCAGCCGTGATTGTGTGGTCGTTCATGGGTCGGCAGGGAAAGTACAGTGTATCCTTTTTTGTCGACTGTTACATACCTATAATACTAACCGAGTGTCGTTGCAGCGTTGCGTGCGATGAACGTGCGAGGCTTCTTGCTGGCTTGTCTCAGGTTCCTAGAATAGGAGAAAGAGCCGATAAAGATTGGCTAGTGCAGCCGGCTAACCAAGATGGAAAATTTCGTGATGAAAAGAAATTCCGTGCAGGCAGTCTTGCCTGCAAATAAGGGATGGCAGACTGGACTGTGAGAAGTGGTGCAGTCAGTCGGAATTACGCATGCAAGCGTATCAAACTACTAAAGCTTGTTGCGGGGAAATTGAGGGGTGGGAACAGCGAGAGACATGGTCCGTTTTGCGGGGTAGCTCGTTCCCTACCGTTTAGGCACGGTCTCCGTCTATCTTGCTGAGACTTGCCGCTCTCCGTTATCAGCACCGCATATGACTATAAACGATATCCACACTTCTTTATCGAGGTATCGTCCTACGCATATACGTGGTCGAGTATAGATTCAGTTGTTGAAGATATCATCTTGCAAGCCCTATGAGATACAGAGACTCAGGCTCACACTTCTCCAAGCTCAGGTATGTATTGGTATATATCACAAAATCCCTCAAGAGTTGCAGGGCTGAGTAGCAAGGTATCACCGCCGTAACAAAACACATTCTAGCAGCTTTTACATTACTTCATCCCACGTCCATCCTTTCCATCCACCATACTCCTCTCTGATACCAACTTACACCAACTCGGCAGCCGCACCGCCGATAGCGAGCTTGCCAGTTTCCTTGACCTTGGTCTGGAACACCACTTTCCCACCTTGCTTCCACATCTCCGTCACGAGAGTCTGACCGGGGTCAACCGTGCCCGCAAACCTGACCTTGAGGTTCTTGAACTTTCCAAACTTCTCAAACACCGCCTTTCCGGCATATCCCATAAAGCACAGGCCGTGAAGGATGGGCACCTTAAAGCCGCCCATCTTGGCGAATGCCGGGTCCACATGCAGCGGGTTGTAGTCACCGCTGAGGCGGTAAATTGCGGCCTGCTCTTCCGAAGTCTTCTCCTCGACGACAACGTCGGGGAGGCGCTTGGGTAGCTTATTGGCTGCGGTAGCGGGACCTCGGTCGGCGGGCTTCTTTTGACCTCCAAATCCACCACACCCGCGGAGGAAGACCGTCATCTCATTGTAGAAGATATCCTCACCGGTGGCGGCATTCACAGTAGTGACGCCAGTCTTGAGAATGGCAGCATTACCCTTGTCGACCACCTCGATGAGCTTGGAGCGGGACAAAAGCTTGCCCGAAGTAGGGATGGGGTACTTCTTTACTTCGAGATACTGCTCACCGTGCAGTAGCATCATCGGGTTGAAGTTGGGCACCAGCTCATCAAAGCTGAAGGCTGGCTCAGCGTTGAAGGGAGGTATTACCCCGAAGGTAGGTATCACCTGAAATTCATCTGCACCCTCACTGTGAATGATCGTTAGCACATATGACTGTGTGTGCGAGACGGCTAGCGAGTGACTACATCTAGGCAAAGTGTCGAATCCCTGGAGCGCACCCATCATCAGGGGAGATGGGATATGCCAAGTGCCTCGGCTTGATCCTGCTATTGTGCGGTGAAAAATGAATGGTGTATACTCACAACACATAATGAAGGTCTGTCCTCTTAGCTCCAATACCGAGGTTGTAGAGCATCGCATCGCGCTCTTCATATTGATACTCGGTAGGCTTGCCTTCGGTCTCTTTTGCTTTGGCGATCGCCTCAAGGTACTGGTTGATCTCTTGCTTCTCGGCACTCTGTGACACAGCGAAGGGCTAAACGTTAACAGGCGGTTCAAAGAGATATAATGGCAAAGGGTGATTGGAAAATGTGTGCATCCTTTCCCTAACTTTTACTCTTATACATAAATGGGTTCTAGATAGTTTGACATGATTATATATGCTACTAAATGAATGTGATATTGCTGTGTTTACAGTAATACACTTGATTTTACATGGTGTTGAGGTTGTGCTGGGCACCAGGGCGCCAGGTGCTAGTTGAAAGTGATCGATCATACCTTTCCAGACTTGTTGCTCATGTTCGCCATGATCTTGCCAATACTATCATTAGTCTTCTCGGGGTGGTCGGCGCTGCCGTCGTTGAAGTCGATGACTTTCTCCCACTTGGAGGCAACGTGCTCAGGCTCAAGCTTGACATCCACAGGGAATCCAACACCGCCGGTCCTCTGCCACCTCGTCCTTCCGCACCAGCCGCTGCCGACCTCATACAGGCCTCCGGTCGGGGTCGGGCACTTGTCGCTGGAAAGGGCAAGGACTAGAGGTGCTATGTAGTCAGGCTTGAAGGCTTGAACGAGCTCTTCCGGAAGAATGGTCCTGGTCATGGCAGTCCCGGCGTTTGGAGCAATAGTGTTCACGAAGATATTGTACTTTTGGCCCTCGAGAGCAAGAGCGCGGGAGAAACCGAGGATACCGCATTTCTGTCTAGCAGTTAGACAAACAATAAGCTATATTAGTACTTGAAAGGGTGGGAACTTACGGCTGCAGCATAGTTGGCCTGGCCAAAGTTGCCATAGATACCGCTGGTAGATGTGGTGTTGACAATGCGACCATACTTCTGCTTGAGGAAGTACGGCCAAGCAGCCCTGGTGACCTTGTAAGTACCGCGGAGATGCACGTTCATGACGGGGTCCCAGAGGCTGTCATCCATGTTGTTGAAAGCCCTGTCGCGGAGAATTCCGGCATTGTTGATGATAATATCAACGCGGCCAAAAGCGTCAATAGCAGCCTTCACGACGACATCGCCATCCTCGGCAGAGGCCTTCACACCAACGGCCTTGCCACCACCAGCCTTGATCTCGTTGACGACGTCGTTGGGGTTCATAAGATCGTTGACGACAATGGAGGCACCGTGCTTGGCGAATGCTAGGCAGTATGCACGACCAATACCGGCACCGCCTCCAGTCACAAGAGCAACTCTTCCAGTGAAATCAATATTCTCGCCCTGCTGGGCAGGACCCATCTTCATCGACTCCTGAAGAAGAGACACGAAGTCGGCGGGACCGGACGGATACTCGGGCTTGGAGAAATCGACAACCTTATTCCACTGTTTGATGACGGCGCTGGGAGTGTAGCTGTCGTCCGCCTTCAAGAGGAGGCCGCTGGAGCGCTCCCACCTGAGCTTGGCCATGTGGCCACCACCAACCTCGAAGATGGAGCCATTCTCGGTGCTGTTCTTGTGGACGAGAACTGCGACCAGCGGCACGACCCAGTCGGGCTTGAGGCTGGCAAGGACATCAGGAGGCATGACGGTCTCGGTCATCCTGCTGGCGGCGATGGGAGCAATGACGTTGGCATGGATGTTGTACTTTGCGCCCTCCTTAGCCAGGGTTTCTGTGAATCCCACCATGGCCAGCTTGGCAGCCGAGTAGTTGCACTGGCCGAAGGAGCCAAACAGACCGGCAGCGGAAGCGGTGTTGATTACACGGCCGTACTTTTGCTTGCGGAAGATGGGCCATGCGGCCTTGGCGCACTTGTAACTGCCCTTTACATGCACCTTCATGACAAGATCCCAGTCCTGGTCCTTCATATTCTTGAAGCTGATGTCCCGTAGGATACCGGCATTGTTAAGGAGAACGTCAACGCGGCCATAGGTCTTCATAGCCGTTTCGATGATCTTGTCGCCATCTTCGACGCTGTCGTAGTTTGCAACGGCCTTGCCACCGGCAGCCTTGATCTCCTCGACAACCACATCTGCGGTCTGGATTGGGGAGTGGAATCAGTTGCTCGTTCGGGTTTAAAATATCTGATTCTCAGCTGCTTACCTTGCTCGAAGTGCCTTCACCCTTGAAGGAACCTCCGAGGTCGTTGACGACGACGCTGGCGCCCCTTGAGGCGAAGAAAGTGGCGTATGCCTTTCCTAGACCACCACCGGCACCAGTCACAACGACGACCTGGTCGTCAAATCTCAATTGGTCGGCCATTTCGAGAATCTGGAAATACTGGTCTGGTGATTAGAGAGGAGGATAACGTAGTCTAGAAGTATATCGAAGAAGGGCGGGAAGTCAGGAGACTCGGCAGTTGAGAACAATGTAGTCAAGCACGCCTCTGTTTGCTAGCTGATGGCGCTGACGAGAGGAACGGGAATATAATGACTGCGGAGTGCGGAGTTGCACAGTGAAGAAAGTAAAAAGTGAGGAGAGAATCTATGAAAAAGAATAGGTTGATTGAGAGACGGTAGGAAGGATCATAGACATACGCATGCAGCACAACAGCAAGATAAACGAGGTGGAATGGAACGACGATAAAGAAAGCTTGAATCGGCAATGCTGCGATTCAAATACAGGCCACACAAGAGCTTCTGGTCGCTGTGCCATGGCAAAGCTACAGCGAAGCCGAGGCTTCCAAACCCCTGCTCCACCTATAGCAAGCTAGTCCTGATCGGGTAATCATGTATGCAGCATCGAGCAGGAGCTAGCGGCCGACTGAAAAAGTCTAGAGACACATTCACATGCTTTCTCTGTGCTTGTATTATACACACAATACATAGAGCAATGGATGTCGAGTCCACTTGGGATGCAGCATGTGGGTGTACATCAAGCTGTTTTGCCGTCCATTTGAATGGGAACTGGAGCAATGAGGTCATGCGGCGAAGTCTAGGGTTATCACATGCAACAGTTTTTTTTCGCGGGTTCAGCTCTCACCTTTCAATGCTGTCAGCATCTGCTTGCTCCATTTGGATCCGAAGCTTCACGATGCATGTGCAGTCCTGATCCCAGGATAGCGCCAAGGTGAATAGTGCCGTTAATATTCTCGGCCAATAATGTTATTTTTTTAGTTCAGTATTTTTGCATATTTTGGTCCCCGAACGGCAGGAACAAATCTGGTCATAATCACATTCTCCATGCTGCGAAAATGACCTGCCGTAGCTTCCTAACCGAATTGACCCACTAATTTCCCCACACTTTGCCCCTCATACCCGAGAGGAGGCGGCACATAGCAAGGGCGGTGGTCTTCCTCCGGTGAGCTGCTGTGCGTTTTCGAGAGTGCATCAAGAATGGCAGCGGGATGAACTCGGATATCCTGTGATTTTCGGACGGCTGAAGCGGCAAGCTTCGGTGTGCATCGAAGCTTGTTTGAAGAGACATCACCGGCAGTTCTTATCCTCAAAAGCAAATATATATATATACGTAACAATCCCGTTTTCCCAACACCAAGCTTCAGCCATGACTTCCCCTGGCGAAGCAGCAGCTCTAGTGGACCCCCGCCTCCTCCAAAAATGCATCTCGTTCCTTCTCCCCCAAATCCCCGAGCTAGATGTCCCGAGCAAACCACTCATAGTCGGCCTCAATGGCCTTCAGGGCGCGGGTAAAACCACGCTCGGGTCCGCGTTATGCCACGTCCTCAGCACTTCTCATTCCCTCTCCGTTCTGGTCGTGAGCATCGATGATTTCTATCTCGCACGCTCTGACCAGGCCAATCTCGCCGCGTCGTTCCCGAACAACATGCTCCTCCAGTTTCGAGGGGAGCCGGGAACCCACGATATTGACCTGTTGGCGAAGGTGCTGAACGCGGTGGTGGAGGGGCGGGAGACCAAAATTCCCCGGTACGATAAATCTGCTTTTGGCGGACTTGGTGACCGTCTTCCCGCCAAGCAATGGGATTTCGTGAACAGGACGGGCGACAGGAAGGTCCAGGTTCTACTCCTCGAGGGCTGGTGCGTTGGTTTTAGACCTCTAAGGGTCCATGATATCGAGACCAAGTGGAAGGGAGAAAGTCGAACCTTAAAGCAGCATACATTCGAGGATCTGCTATTGGTCAACGAAAAGCTCGAGGGCTACGAACCAGTAACCGCGAAGTTTGACGCCTTCATCCACCTAGACGCCGAGGAACTAGAATGGGTCTACGAATGGAGGCTCCAGCAGGAACATGCACTCATCGCTGCAAAGGGGAGTGGCATGAGTGACACACAAGTAGAGACCTTCGTGGATGGGTACTATCCTGCCTACGAGCTGTACTATGACGGCGTCAGGCAAGGTGTGATACAAGGCAAGTCGGAGAAGCAACTTAGAGTCATCGTCGGGAAGGACAGAAAGATGACGCAGAGTGTCGAGATCTAAATAACTATGTGAAAAAGCATATAAATATACCAGGTAGGTCGCTCGAACTTCTCCTTTGAAATGCATGTCGTGCCATCGTTGCGTAAGTCGTAAATGTCATTTAGTCGTTCCAAGGTTGTTAAAAATACAATTGCCCAACAACAATTAACTGAAATGAAAGGTTCTGTGAAATCCCTTTGCCCAACTGGACCAGTCGTTGAGCGCTGTCGTAAAATGCGGCCATCCATCGCACTGCCATCACAATACCCGTACATGCTTTTCAATGAGATATGACTTGGTCTCCATCGGACCGCCGTGGTATTAAAAGGCCGAAGGCCACAAGAGGCAACAGCAGGAAAACGAGGTCTCCGACTCCTAACCATGCATTCAGTTCTAGAGCCGGCCACAAATGATACAATTAATCAATCTCCCTGTCCTTCATCATAACCTCGCCTTCCGACTTCATCCTCCGCAGAGTGTGGACTATGACTTCCATCTTGCTCTCGACGGCGACATGTCGACGCTCGATCTCGGCTTCAAACTCCTTGCACACTGCTCGTTTGTTCTTCCGGGCATCCTTGAGCTGATTTATTAGCCCGCCAAATTGCTCCAAGAACCAGTCTCCGGCGTCCTCCCATTCATCTACAGCCAAGGTCTTGAAAAAATCGCCCTGTGCCTTCGGATCCTTGCTCTTGTAATGCGAGAGTCGGTCCCCAAGGGCTGTGCTGTTTCGACTCGAGCGGGTGGGACTGTTGCCAATGGCAGGATCAAAATCAAACGCCTCGTTCCTCAAATCTGTGTAGTTCATCCTCTTAAGGGCAGCCTCGTCGTAGTCCAAATCTACATTCTTCCTCTTTTTCGGCCGATCTCTCTCTCGAGTCGGGGGGATTGCGTGCGTATTTCTAGGGAAAGCGCTCTCCTGGAGACCATAAGACTGACCGTCCCTCGGCTGGTTGTGTGGCTGTGCGGATTTTGTGGGGCTCGGAGAACGTTGGTAGCGGTTCGGCCTAGGAGTCCGCTGGTCTTCTTCCTCCGCCTCGCCATCGTCGGCTTCGGCCATTCCATCGTCGGACGAAAGTTGAAACACGGTCGACCGGGGGTTCGTTAATGCCTTGGTGGCGGCATCATCATAGGGTACCGTAGCAGACTGTATCGCTGGTTTGCTGGATGTGATTCCCATCGGGTCGTATGAGGGGGCTGGTGGGTAGCCAGATTGCCCTGCCCTCTCAACATACGAGGTTCTCTTGGTGTCTCGCTCCCTAAGCGGCAGCCTCGCGCGTGTGAGGGGTCTTGGTTGAGCTTGTTTAGTTTCGTTGCCGTCAGAGAGGTGGTGGCTGTACTGGATGGCAGCAGGTGCTGTTCGAGGGGATTCGTATGTGTTTTTCCCAAGAGTACTCTGCACCCCAGAGGCAAGGTTGGCTCGCTGACGATCGTCCGCCAAGGTAAATCGACCATCCTTAAGGGTAAAATAGGCGTGACCCGCCGTGCTGAGAGGGGGATCGGGGGGGTCAGGATAGCTATTCCGCGTAGTGAACGGGTTCGAGCTAGGATTGGCGTCACCCCGTCCACGACCTTCACTTCCTTGAGAGTCGTCGAGTATCGAGCCTACAGTCGATTCCTCCCATAGAGCCCCGCCATTCCTTTTTTCCTGCGGCAATTCGGGGGCAGTATTGTTACGTTTTGGCGGCAGGGGGATTCCGGACGTTGGGTGGGACCCAAAGCGCCCCCCTCCTTTGACGAAGTTTGCCTTTGCGGCATCGGCGATGGCTTGACGTGACGGTGCGCGCTGCGGCTGCTGTTGTTGTTCGCGTTGTTGTTGTTGAAGGAGGCTTTCGGGCTTGGAAGCCTGGGGGTTCTGTCGGTTGTTGTTGGATCCCATTCCGATAACAGATGGATCGCGTACAAGAGCCGACATCTTTTTCATCATAGAGGCTTTACCAGGCGGCATCTTGTCAGCAAACAAGCCCGCCCTTATCGGTCGAGTCGAGTGTGGTTTTTGGGTCAAGCGTGTGTGTATGTATGTGTACGTGGACGTGAAACAGTGGGCAACGGAGTCAATTGATATTGAACAGGCTTGTGTGTGGGCAGTATGTATGTGGGACTTCATGTGAGGCAGATTTGGTTGGCTAGCTTCAAGCATTGTTTACATGCAGCACAGGTCCAGACCGAGATGTTGTGGGTTATTTTGAGCAAAGGATGAAATTCTCTCTGTTTCCTCTCCAATGGGATTTCCAATAGCACTTACGGACAAGAACGAGCGCGTTCCGACAGCGGGGACTAAGGACAAATGCTCATAAGAGAGATGCCAGGTCAAGAGCAACAAGTTCGCACGCGTCCTTGTCAGCACAAGCACCATGCAACGACATGCAACGGATGCTATGGCTTGACGGGACGGGAAGAGAAGGGATGAATGTGTTTGCGACTGGCCTCTCGTGTCTTTATTATTATTACGTCGGGGCGGTGGATTCTGCATGCGACTTGGACGAATTCGACGGACGGCGTTGGGTGTCGACAGGGGAAAGGATGGGGGAAAACCCAATCGTGGTGCCAATGACGGAAACGGGCGGGAGTGGATGCGAAGCGTTAAGAATATGCCCGCCTCGCGTTGGCTCCACGAAGTCACTAGGAAAGTACCACCTGCAAAAATTGTACTTCCGTCTTGGAGATTAGCTGGTCCGTGCTGCCACCAGTCTACGGCCGTGTGGAAGGAACCTAGGACGAAGTTTGATGTATAATACAAACATCAACCACGACTCACATTTTAATCAGAGGTACTGTACATTCCGCCGCCATTAACACCTTCAAAATATGCAGGGTCCGCCGTTGGATGCTACTCAAGGAGCCCAATTCTTAACTTCCACCTGCATTCCGGCCCCGTCCATCCTCCACTCGCTGAAGACTACTACCCTCATAATCCTCGTCGACCAGATGCATCTCGTCCAGTCAATCCCGCCCCCGCACGAACAATATCCTGTGAGAGGCTGCCCCGTATGCTTCTGAGGAATGAATTGTCCGTGCATAAATACCTGCGTCCTCTGCGTCTCTTGCATCCAGACATAAATTTTTGGCAAATCTACTTGCTCTATTGACGGACCGTCCTATAGAACTCTTGACGCATGCAACCCACGTTGCTGTATGCTGGGCGAATAGGGATATGAGACATCAGCACCAGTCGAGTAATTCAAATTCTGCTCTCGCCTCCCATAACCGCTCAATTCCCTTCTCGCCGAGCCCCAACACTCGTCTTGTAGCCTTCCAATATCCGCTAGATAAGTAGCTAGGTGGATACATGTTGGCAAGTCGGGAAGAGGAATGGAATGCGCTATTTGTCTAACTGGACAGCAAGTTCTTCGGCCCTCACTTGCCCCATCTAACGACATGAAGGCCATGCCTGCTTATATTAGTGCTGTCCAATGATCCCAGCCCTCATGATCACCGTAAACCTTTCCTCTAGACCAGTCTCTTTTTGCAGAACAAGAGAGGGATGACCACCTCCTCCCCACTGTCACCAAGCCTTTCCTTGAGGGCCTTTTCATCACGGTGGAACACTTTGTATCCCTGCCTCTCATACCACTCCTCGTTGGATACCTACTGCGCCAGCTCGAAGTCAGCCAATCCCAAGTTGACATATGTATAAGATAGGGTGTGGAATATATGTCGGGGAGATCCTTTTTCATCCGCTGTCTGAACATCATCAGATCAGGCCAGACGAGAACGAGAATACTCACTGCTGGCACTTTGTGAGGAGGATCCGAGTAGAAGTTCTGGATATTATCCTTTGCGAGCTGCCACTCCCCCGGAACGGTATCCAGAGCCGCAATGGTTGCGTTGATCGGGTTTTGTGTCATCATGGACTCGAGATAAGTCATCGTAGTACGGCCGATTCCGCTTCCCTGCAATACCCACGAGACGTAGAAAGTCTTGATCCAGCACACACCATCCCTGGGTAGTCCTACTTTCTCGTTGAAGTCTGGACGGAGCGAAACCCCCACGTGTCCAATGGGAAGGAAGCCCTCCTGCGAAGGGTCCCTGGGTGCTGCTAGAAGCTTGGATGCAGTATCTTGCAGCGGCAAGGATTCCTGTACGAGAGATATCAGATGAAAGGTCTTGGTGTGAGGGTATTGGGTGGCACTGACATCTGGAAACTGGGCCACATGGCTGTCGAGAAGTTTATCCTTCGCTGGGCCGCTGTCATCAAGAACCTGGGCTTGGGTGAACCGTGGAAGGATAGGTTATGGTTAGCTTTCGCGGAGGTTGAAGTTGAAAAAACCCGTGGATCTCGCGAATACTCACAACCCAGTATATGGCTTTGGTGCCTGCCTTCTGTTCTTCCTTCCACTCGTCTATCAGGCCGTAGTCCCACCCGCAAACAAGCCGTTGGCGGTACAGACGATCTGCATGATCAGAAGAGAGGGGGTCCCAAGGAATCAACCTGAGCTTGGGAACCTCTTTCTTCCTCGGGGATGTCATTTTTTGGGTGTCTAGATTCGTATAGTCGGGAGTCAGGACTAGAGTCTGTGGTGCCTGCCAAATATTAATCAAAGTTGGATCTTTCATGTTGGTATCAGTCATCGACTGTTCGTACTATGTAGTAAATTTAGAGAAAATTACGGTATGTATTTATGCTTGCTACAGTCGTCCAAGCGCTGATACGACTTTATTTTTGTGGTTGACCTATCATTACTCTATCCCATGACTTTTTGAGAACATAATTGCATGAAGCCGCTTACCTGCAAAGATCCTGTAAGTGGGGTTGATGATCCTTTCGGTCTGTCTCTTCACGGTTGGCAGCGGGGCGCAAACGACTACAACCTTGCTGATATGGGTCGATTTGACGACGAAAGAATAATGTTTCCTCGACAAATGATGGACCCAATAAAAAGCGAGGATTCCCCCAGGCTAGACAGCGACTAATCCGGCAACTCTTCATCAATGCCGCTAGTAGTACGCGGCATCGTCGGGCAGCGGCCTCACTATCATCCTGAATTCTTCGTCTTATTATGTACATATCCATGTGCATTTTTATAGCAAACTGGTTGACATTACTGTTATATCCCGACGCCCTTGACCAGAACCCCCCCCTGAAGCCTCATCCGTTGTGTAGTGTAGGTAGGGCTGATCATTTGCAGCTGCAATACGTCCTGCCACCACCAAGCTGAAACCCCCGTTTTGCCTCGTGCTGGCGCGGCTAGCGCCCCATCCGACTTCGGCGACTTGTTCGAAAAACATTCAGCTAGCGAGTTTTGGGGCTTCTCGGAGATTTCGGCTTTCTGCTCGGAGCATGATTTAGCTTTTGATGCGAAAACGACGCGGTAGCTGTGACGGCATTTTCGTCGTGATTCTTCCAAAGCAACTGAAGATCAGGTGTGGATTTCAGGCATGTGGCCTCCTCTGCCGAAATAGTCTGCAATATATAGTTTGAAGACATCGTCGGAAATCACAATCGCGGGGGGGCTATTAGACTAAATATATATATATACTGTTACTTTTGTCATACTTAAGTCTAAAAATGCATTCGAATATCCTCCCGGGACTCCACATTTTACCCGCTGCTATCCAATGCGAATGAAGAAGCGTAACCTAGATCTGTACAACCTTGGCGGCCTCCTTGGAGAGCTTATCAAAGTAGTCGTTCGACTCCTGGACGCAGTCGTAGCTGTAGATCATTTTCTGGACCTCCGGGCTGGCCCACTTGTCGGGCACCGTCTGCTGGCCGATGCCCTTCTCCTTGGCCTCGCGGAAGAGTCTGTCGCGCTCCTCCTTGGCTTTTCCCTCGCCGAGATGCAGCGCGCGGCCGCTGGCCTTTGCGAGGTCGACCATCATCTGGGTCCTCTCCCTCCTAAGAAGCTCAAACACCTTGAGGCACTTTGCGATGCTCTCGGGGGTTCCGTCGCTCTTCGCGAGGACCTCGCCGATGACGGCGCCGTCCTCGATGGCCATGGCGGCTCCCTGGCTCAGATGGGGCAGGGTCGGGTGGCAGGCGTCTCCGACGAGGGCGCATGAGCCGCGGGTCCAGGTGGGAAGAGGTGCGTGGACGCGCAGACGCCACTCGCAGACCTCGCCTTCTGGGACGTAGTCTAGCATGCGGTGGACGAGCGGACAGAAGTCCTGGAATACCCTAATCATCTCGCCCTTGTCGGCGAGGGTCGTGTAGCTGGCGTTGGGGGCGGCGGCGAAGTGTGTGTCGGGCTGTGTCGTGGAAAGGTTGTAGATGTCGTGGTTGTCTACCGAGTAGGCGATGATGTGCCTCTGGGGTCCAATCCAGCGGGTAACACAGTCGCCATCGAGAAGAGCGAGAATCTCAGGGTCGTCCTTCACCTGCTCCCTCTTGAGCATGATCCTGTATGCGGCCTGATCGGTGTCCTGGATGGTTGGCTGGGAGGGCAGATCAAGGGATGATAGGAGATGGGTCCTGGTGGTAGACTTGATTCCATCAGCTCCTAGCAGGACGTCGGCCTTTCTTGTGAAAGCGTCTCCGTTTCGGGGCTTGAGAGTGAAGGTAACCTTGGGGGACCAAGCGCTGACGGACTCGATCATGTGCGCAAAGTGGAACTTGATGGTGGGTTCCTTAAGACATGCCTGGTACATGCCGTTCGCGAGGGAGAAACGGTGTCCCGCTACATGGTTGTGGCCGTAGAGGTTTTTGATATTGGGCATGTGCACATGGGCGAGTTCCTCGTTGTTGCTTCCCTCTGCGGAGTTTGAGAGAATCGAGTTAGCCGGAATGCCCCCAAAAAAAGAAAAAAGGAGGGGTTGCAAGAAAGAGGGATGCTCTTACGACGAATGCTTGACTCTCTTACAACGGTGGCCTCGGCCTCGATTTGCTCCCAGCATTGCCACTTGTCCAGAATGCGGGCCATGTTAGGCGCCATCTGAAGGCCTGCACCGACAAATCCCAAGCTCGATGCTGTCTCGTAGACATCGATCTTCTTGAAACCTTTCTTGGCAAGTGCGAGAGCGCAAGCCAGACCTCCCATACCTGCAGCCTGGTTAGACTATTTCCCCCATGAGCTGGGATGTTTCGCGAGGAGCCATTGGCGCACTTACCGCTACCGATGATGGCGACTTCGAGTTCCCTTGGGCCGGCCATCTTGAGGATGTGTTTTAAGGTCTTCGAGGGTTATTGAAATTAGTTCTCGTGTTTAGTAGAGTCACAACGAGCAGAGTCTAGACATTCGCTGGGAGGGAGGTGGTGAGTAGATATATGTCTGATGAAGAGTCTACAAGTCAAGACCAGGTAGTCCATTCGGAATACAGAGGCTCGGACTACACAGGCTCGGACTACAGAGGCTCGGACTACAGAGACTTGGATACGAGATATTATTATATATATTTTACATCAACCATTCAGAACTTTGCTCGCGAGGCTCGGCTTTCGCGAGCAGGATCGCGAACAGCGATGTGGGGGGAATGCTTAAGAAGATCCGACAGTGGAATCGGCACTACATGCCCATCTCGACGGAGAAATGGAAGTGAGGTTCGCCTCCGCGCAGGATGAATGAATCAACAAGTGCGGCGCTGTGTGGCTAAAGCAGCACTTTGGGGACGAGGGGCGGCTAAGGAAGCGGGGAGCTGGATGTCAGATGGGGTTCGGCAAGTGGATTTCTGGGAGCCGACCGTTGGTCTGGACCAGTTCGGGGCGGACATAATAACTACGAGCCTAAGAACCACGGGTTGGCCATTCACGGAATTATGCAGGGCGCATATATGGGCAATGACGACTGCGGGGAAATCCGGGGCCGGAACTACTCTAAGATGAACGGCCGTGGAATATGACATATGAACCGTCCCTGGTTAGATAAGGAAAGCGGACGGAGGGAGGAGATGATGGATGCCCATGTGTGGGAGAGAGCGGCGCGGAGCGGGGTTGGAGGAACGTTCGGGATCGAATTGGGGTCAATACCACTTACCAGAGGTCACTATCCGCCGTCACCATGTAAACGGATCTCGCCTCCACAGTGGCGGGAACAATATGAATATTCAATGGACGGCCGAATAGCCAGAAGCAGGTAGCGATGTCAGATGCAACCGTAGTTGGTCGCCGCCATGCTGGAATGAAGCGGCAATATAACCTTGGCCGCCATTTAGTTCTAGCACTTGACACACCTTGGTATTCCTGCTTTGAGGAAGAACAAAAATATGTCCTATCCTTGATTGTGCATATCCGTAGTCAATGATGACAAGAGCATGCGCACCAGAGGCAGAGCGTAGATTTACCTATCCCTGAGGCGGTGCTGCCGCCAAGAATGACGCAGGCCTTGGTTTGCTCATTTTGCTGGCACAGTCAGCCAAGGCGGTTGACAAAATAAACCAGAAAAAATCTCCGCTTTTGACAAGATTCCCTCCCTAATCATAGGCGGAAATGCTACTGAGGGATGTGAAAAATTTCCGGTTTATTTTGTCCACAGCCTGCACACTGGTCATTTCCCACCCTAGGGCCATGGCACTGCAGTCGACCTCTCTTTTCACTGGATGACATGTAGACCATCAACCTGCTGCGGTGTTATTTCGTTGTTTCTCCTCCGCAAGCGTCATGTAGGTTCAGAAGGTTCAGGAACATGGCACCAAGGATCTTCGCCCGTACACAGCGTACACAGGCGTACGCATAAATGTGGCCAACCCCTTCTTGCCCCCACACACCCTGTTTGAGACGTTTGAGGGCAACAATGACGGCGGCAATACCAACGAAGAAAAGCGTGTATCATAGGCGCCGTTTAACCGCGAGGCGCGAACACCCTCTTTACACCCATGGGAAACGATGAATAACGATAGAGGTTTAAGGCTCTATTTTAAGATAGACAGAGGCTGAAAATATTGAATACCTCACGAGGTGGAAGAACACAGCGATCCTTCCATTGTATGTACTGATCTGCAATGTACCTTGCCTGGTGCGTGGAGAATTTAAGGGGAGAATCCATGTTTCGATACCCGCAGGTTGAACCAATGTCTGCCACTGATGTCACCAGCGACTGCCAAGCTTGGAGTGAACCGAGCAGCCTGGGCCAATCATTCCCTGTCATTCGACGTTTTTGGGACACTGCTTTTTCTTCAAGTCTGTATGCATTTTCCAGGAACCACTTTCCTTGGTGTTTGAACCACCTTGGCAGCAACCTGAAGTGCTGGTCGTCGGTGTATTGTATTTCCTTCCTTTCCTTTTCCCTCTCAGACTGCGTTTACCTATTCTTGGCCCAAGCCCCAGACATAATAGCCAAGCGTGTTAAGCATATCGTCCACCCACTCCCAATTCAATCCCCAATTCCAATCATCCCAGGCTATCCACACCTCTCGCAACCCACAATCTACAAATCGCCACCCGCTAGACTGACAGTTTGAATTGCCTCATTTTTTTCATCCAAAGTTTCAACCTTCCTCTACCTGCAACACTCAGAGTTCTCCTTTCCGGTTGCCTTTGAATATTCGTGCGCAATCTCCATTCGAGCTGGCGTTCTTGCGCTGTGACTGTCCGATTCCCTTGAAACAAAAGCCAACGACTGCCGTGGGCAGACAGCAACACTTGGTGGTTGCAAGACAAAAACGACCTCAATGGGGAGGGTCCCCATTTCCTGACCTCTAATACCTCATAATACCAAGGAAAAGCCTCGGGGGAATTCGTTTCGCCGCTGAAGCCCTCACATCGTCTACCCAACAACCACAATGTCTTCGACAACCACAGACGCCCTGACTACGGGCACGGCCTCGGTGACCGGCTCACTCAGCCAGAGCACAATCGCGAGTATAGGCGGCTCCATATCCGACACCATAACATCGGCCCTCAACAGCACCATCTCATCGAGCACGACCTCCGCAGCTTCATCCAGCTCGTCGGACGTTGAAATACCCGAAGTCGCCACACCCGGATCCGGTCAGGACCTAGAAGGCATTTCTCTAGTCTCCTTCCTCTCCGCCTTGACCGGTGCCATCGTTATTTTCGCCGTCCAGGTGGCCATATTTTTGCTCCTGCGAAACAAACTGGCTCGAATATTCAAGCCAAAAACCTACCTGGTCCCTGAGCGCGAAAGGACGGACTCGCCCCCAGTGAGTCCGTGGGGCATGATCAACCGCCTGCTCAAGTTCAAGGACCGCGAGATCATAAACAAGTGCGGTCTTGACGCCTACTTTTTTCTTCGATATCTACAAACGCTACTCCTCATCTTCATCCCCGTATCTTGCCTCATCGTTCCCATACTCGTACCCCTCAATTACTCGAATGGAAGGGGCCAGCGCTTATTAGACGACTCCTCCAACTCGTCCTCCATCTCGAATGTCACTGGCCTCGATACGCTTGCATGGAGTAACATCAAGCCTGAAAACGCCGGCCGCTACGACGCTCACTTGTTCCTCGCTATCATCGTCATTTTCTGGGTCTGTGGTGTCTTCTTTTCCGAGCTGCGGGTCTACATCAAGATTCGCCAGGACTACTTGACCACTGCCGAGCATCGCCTGCGTGCATCTGCTACGACCGTTCTTGTTAACTCTATCCCAAAGAAATGGCTCAGCGAGAAGGCCCTCGTCGGTCTGTTCGACGTGTTTCCCGGGGGCATCAGGAACGTGTGGCTCACCCGGGATCTCACCGAGCTTCTCGAAAAGATCAAAAAGCGAGATCAAATCCATATCAAGCTTGAGAAGGCTGAAACAAACTTGATCAGGGAGGCCAAGAAGAAGCAGCTCAAGCGAAGAGAAAAGGAAGAGAAGAAGGCCAGGAAAGCGAGGAAGGAGAAAACCATGACCAAGGACGAGCGCGAACAGCGGGAAAAGCTGGAGGACGAGAAGGCGCAAAGGCTCGCGGCAAGTGGAGGTGGTATCAGTTCTGGTGGCACCCAGGAGATCCCCAAGGATGTTGCCGGAGCAGTGGAGGAGTCCCGTCACGAAGAAGCAGAGCGCGATCGGGTTCGTAGGGAGTCTCGACGCATAGTGCCCACGCTTGGCACCATCGGCCAAGGCATGAAGGGAGGCTTCACCAAGGCAAATCACGGTCTTCTAGGGGGCGAAAACTTTGAGTTGACCAACGGCTTCATGAACATAGGAGGTTCAAGCAAGCCAATAAGGCCCGGCACGGCGTCGTCAGACCGCAGAGGCTTTCACTCGCACAAAACGTCCAACGCGACCAACTACACGGTCGACACTTCTAGTGGCCAGCAGGACAGCCGCGGATTTGGAAACACGGTGAGGAGAGTGACCAACCTAGACGACATGTACATCAACGAGAATTCAAAGTGGTATGAATTCTGGAAGCCGCCCAGCGGTGGGTACGCTTCTCCCATCCCCCAGGGAACCGAATCGGACGAGTTCCCTCTCACGGGTCCCAAGACGCAGGAAACGAAGTCTACCTGGAAAAACCTCAATCTTTTTGCAAAGAAGGAGCTCACGCCGGCCGACTACCCGGAGTATTCCAACTTCACCGAACCGTCCGATAGAGAGCAGGATGCCGAATGGGAGAAATGGGTTAAGAATAAGGATCGTCCCACCTTCCGGCTCCCTGTCTTTGAGTGGACACCAGGCTGGCTCCCCAGCCTGCCTTTCGTCAACAAAAAGGTGGACACCATCTATTGGTGCCGCAAGGAGCTTGCGCGTCTCAACTTGGAAATCGACGAGGATCAAAAGAACCCGGATCGCTACCCGCTCATGAGCTCGGCTTTCGTTCAGTTCAACCATCAAGTGGCGGCTCACATGGCTTGCCAGAGCGTTACCCACCACATCCCGAAGCACATGGCGCCGCGAGACGTCGAGATCTCTCCCACCGATGTCATCTGGGATAATATGGCTATCACCTGGTGGCACGAGTGGATTCGCACTGGCGTCGCAGTGGTTATCATGTTGGCCATGATCGTTCTCTGGACCATCCCCGTAGTGTGGTCTTCCAGTTTGTCCACCATCGATGCCCTGGTTGAGGCAGTGCCCTGGCTCTCTTTCATTGAGGAAAACGCAGAGCTTCGCAAGCTGGCCAACATTCTTGCTGGTCTTTTGCCTGCTGCTTTCCTCGCCCTCTTCCTCGTACTTGTCCCGTTCATTATGGATCTCCTCGCCGGCTTCAAGGGATGCAAGACGGGGGCCCAGAAGGCGGAAGTCGTCCAGACGTACTATTTCATCTTCCTCTTCGTCCAGGTCTTCCTCGTTGTCTCGGTGGCATCGTTTGCTTTCCGTAGCTGGGATGACTTTGTCGACGTCGGGTCCGACGTAGCGGCGTATCCCGAAATCCTCGCTACAAACCTTCCCTCGGCCGCCAACTACTTCTTTTCCTACATGATTCTGCAGGCCATGTCGACGAGCTCGGGAACCCTCCTCCAAATCGGCACACTCTTTGTTTGGTATGTCATTGCGAGAATGTTCGACAGCACGGCCAGGGCTAAGTGGAACCGAAACACCAAGCTCCCCCATGTCAGCTGGGGCTCCTTCTTCCCCGTCTACACCAACTTTGCCTGCATTGCGCTGATCTACGCCATCGTCGCTCCTATCATCTGCATCTTCGCCGTGATTACTTTCAGTCTGCTGTGGGTTGCTCACAGGTACAACATGCTGTACGTGACGCGGTTCGACAACGACACCGGTGGCGTCCTATACCCCCGCGCCATCAACCAGACCTTCACCGGTCTGTATGTCATGGAGCTTTGTCTGGTTGGTTTGTTTTTCCTTGTCGAGGACGAGGATGGCACCAATGTCTGCACACCGCACGCCATCACCATGATTGTCATGATCATCCTCACCGTCATATACCAGTATCTCCTCAATAGGTCCTTCTCGCCACTATTCCGCTACCTGCCGATTACCTTCGAGGATGAAGCTGTTCTGCGCGATGAAGCATTCCAGCGCGCCCAAGACCAACGTCTCGGACTCCTCAGCGATGACGAAAAGGACGACGGCCTTGACGGCAAGTCCATCGGTGGCGAGAGTCCTATTAGTGGTGGTGGCTCAATCGAGTTGAAGAAGTTAGGAAGCAAGGCTGATCAAGCTGACGGTCCCTACGACGACGACGACGACGACGACGACGACGATGCAAAGAATGGCCAAGGCAAATTCAATCCCGTCCGCGGCATCGTGCACGCTAGTACGTGGGCAGCACGTGGAGCTGCTCGCGGAGGCAAAAACCTGAAGGACATGACGTTTGGAAAAGCCGAGACCAACTATAAGACCGCGGCCAGCTATCGCCGGACGCAGAGGCAAAAAGATCTCGAGGCCCAGAGGGCGATCGGCGAGGCTCTGTACGGCGGGTACCACGACGAAATCGAGGACCTTACCCCCGACGAGAGGGACACGCTCGTCAGGCATGCCTTTCAGCATTATGCTCTGCGATCTCGACGTCCCGTCGTTTGGATACCCCGCGACGACATGGGAGTGTCTGACGATGAGATCAAGAGGACTCGGGAGTTTAGCGAGCACGTCTGGATCAGCAACGAAGGAACTGCGCTCGACAGCAAGGTCAGGGTGGTTTATGGAAGGAATCCTCCGGATTTTTCAGAGGTTGATCTGATTAACTTGTAAACCGGGCCCAGAGGTTTTAAAATCTTTGAATTCTCGTCTCTGTTGCCTTTGTTTTCCCTTTGTTTGGTTTTCTCAGGCACAGACGGCAAGACAATAGCATCATGGAAGCATAGGGGATCACGAAGGCTGCATAAGCATGGGATTAATACAGGGGCGGCCCTGGGATAGGCCATGGGAGAGAGCATCCCGGAGTCCGAATGTATTGCATGACGGCTGCATGAGTTGGCAAAGCTTTGATGCCACGGAGTCTTTTTTTTATTGCTAATACCCCCCCTCATGTTGTCATCGGCGTTTTTTTGGATCATGCATTTCAGGCAGCAAGGGTGCTATCGACAAGTTGGATGGTGGGCTCCTCCAACGAAGACGTTTTTATCGTGAAGAAAAGACAATCCCACGATTACAGACAGGGTATATATAGAGCAAGTGGCACCTCACCTCGTCGTCCGGCCTCGAGAGTCCGCAATGCAGGCCGAATCGTTCTGTACGCAGGAAAGTAGTGGCGATGGCCCACGAAATTAAGATATTATCACATGTCCGAGAAAGCACTGCATGCACTACATGCTAGACTAGATTTTGCCGTGGCGATATGAACTAGCTAGTAATAATAGTATGAAGCAACCACGAGTTGAAAAGACTGACCCCTACTTTGCCCCAGCCAATCCTGCAGGTGAGTTAGTTGTTGGGTGGCCTGAACAACAGACGAGACCAACCACACCCATTGACCGCGCCACAACTAGGAGTCGCGAATCCACGCCAAACCCGGAGACCCAGGGCCTGGAGGAGAAACCTCTCTACTCCCAACATAGGAGCGGACCAGTCCCAATATCCCACCTCTGACTCCGCTCATGAACAGCTCGTCCCACGAAAGCAATTCCCGAGTACCTAAAGCGACGAGCCGAGAGCTTATGAGCCAAAGTTTGGTAAGGTTACTGTGGCCAGCTTTGGAGGCAGGCTAGTACTAGTCATTATCACATCTATGAATCTAGCGTTGCGGCTTAAAGGAGGGAGTTTCACATGTGCAATGTTCGCGCTTGGGACGCAAGAACGATACCCACAACAATAAATTAGTTACCTGTATCAAGTTCTCCGCCTTCCCCCATGACGCCTCATCGATTCTCACAGGGTTTTTTGTTCCCAATCTGTTGCTCTCCTAATAATGTGACGCGTGTACAACCGCCCCAGCAAAGAATTGTCCCCCCCTACAATGTGGCATCACATCCATCACCCCTCGTGTCAAACTGGTAAATGCAATGGAAGACACAAGCATCAACTCCCTAAGAGCATACATACAGAGACCTGAAAGTTCACAGCACCAAAAGCCAAAACAGCACAAGACCAGTGGCCCGGAAAAGGTACAAAGGGGAAGGGCGGTGATCGCCCAACAGACTGGGTTCCATTTGGCAATTGATAAAATCAAGGACAAGCCATTCCACGCCAGATGCCATTTGCCAGAGAACTGATTGTGAATAGAAAAGATATTTCGCTCGTTGTCCCAATATTGCCGAGTGAACGAGAAGTAGAATGTTCGTGTCTATGCCATGAATCGTGTCAAGTGAAGGTGTCGAGTGTGTTCAAACCGTGCTCGGTAGCGCAGACGAGTTCGTCGGGCCGTGTCATCGAATTTACGACAGCAGAGGCTCCTCCTCCTCCTTTTTCTCCCCGGGAACAGCCGACTCTTCCTTAGCCGGTTCATCCTTGGGAGGAGCGGGGAAGTCGGTGTCCTGGTACTCTTTCTTGGCGGGCTTGGAAAGCGCCTCGGGGGAAGCAGAGCGGCCACGGAGCATAGCTTGCGCCTTGGTGGTATAATCACCAAGATACTGCTTGCTCACCTCGGTGGCGTGAGCAGTGTGCTTACCAGCGACCTCGCGCATCTGACGGGTCTGGGCGTCGAGAATCTCGCCAGCATGCTTGAGCTGACCATCGATAAGCTCCTGGTTGGAGGTGTAGACGAGGGGAACGAAGAAGGCCGTGGTGACGCCAATGAGAGCCAGCCCCCAGTACGGAACGATCTTGACGAGATAGTACGAGAGGAAAGCGGCAACGAAAGCCTATAGGTGAGAGCAATAGCTGTTAACCAAAGATACATTATAAACTGGACTGACACGAACTTACGGCAGATGATGCCAATACGTTCTCAACGAATGCGATGCGCTGGGCCTCGATCATGAAGAAGTTCACCAGCTCGTGTACATCGCCAATCATCGAATTTAGGGTCTCCTCAGAGACGGTGATATACTTGCGGGGTCGGAACGAAGTTGCCAGACCGGTGCCCATTATGGCCTTGCCGAGAACCTCAGCCGTCACGGTTGCAAGGAGGGTGATCCAGGTCAACTTGAGGCCATATCGAATCAGGTCGAGGTACCTAACTGCGAAGATGAACGAAACGACGCTAGCATATGCAATGGCAGATGCTCCTTTACGATGGGAGCGATTGTCAGCAACACATTCCGGATCGAGGCACTTGCTCATCGCAGAGGGAGCATACGTACTTGGGTTATCCCATGCGAGAAGCGAGGAAAAGAACGAGTGGTAGTGTGTCAAGGGTTGGCCAGTAGCGGCAGGATTGGATGGAGTCTTGCGAGTAGCGGCGAGGTTGCTGAGCTCGCCAGTAGTCTTGGATGTTTGGTCCTTGACGCTCTGGGCGAGGGGGCCTGTCGTCGAACAAGGTCAGGTGGTTAGCTAAAGCTCGAGCTGGGCGCTATCGGGCGCCGCATGTCCGGACGAGTTAATGTACACACCATTCTTGACCGAATCCATGGTTGACGGCGCTGCTGATGAATATCGTCAGTATTGATGCTGCCAGTTGTTGACCGACACAGTTGCTCTTTGGAGGTTCGGGATTATTGCGTAGATGGATCACTTGTTATCAAGAGAGGAAGGGGATGGGCGAAACATCCACTGGAGGGGTAGGGAGGTGGTCGGAAGCTGGACTGTGTGCTGTCGTTTGTTAGCTTTCAACTGTTTCACTATTGCGGGACAAGATAAAACGGGCGGAAAATTGAGGTGTTGCTAGACAGCTGGCATATGATATGACACAAAGGGCGAAGAAAGAATTGAGGTGACAGATCAGAGCGGGAAAAAACGTCTGGCAGAATTCAAGTCGGGACGGGAAGCTGGTAGGAGCGGATCCCTGGAGCCAGTCATGAAACATCTGGTGGTGGTAGCCTACCTTACTATTGCCGTTGGTTGTGGCAGGCTCGGCCATTGTGAAAGAGATGGTGTGAGAGCTGCAGGAAGCTTGCTAACTTGAATACGTCTCTGTAAGTATGATGTCGTGGCTGTCACGAAGGAGAGCTTCTGGTTGGTTGTACGGGCGGAGCAAATCCGAGGGTGCGAGGGTATGGGGGTTTGGGAATGGAGATGTTGTTTGTGTTGTTCTGTGGAGTGCGGTGTGTGCTTCTGAATGTTTTGAGAAGGAGAAAAAGGTGAAAACTAGTGGGTACGGGGGAAAGCCGATCTGTCTGTCTGGAAGGCTGATGGGTGAAAAAACGGGCAAACAGTAGTGGATAAGGGAGATTGTGAAGGAAGATGCCAGGTGGTTGACCCGTGGATGTGCAAGATGTTATGCCTTAAGAGGGTAGGTACGAGGTACTCACGACCGGCAGACTAGGAACTCTCTTCTTGTGTCGATGACGACGTGCTGTATGGCCAGTACGAGAAAACTTGGAGGATTGCTCGCGTGAGTCCAAAACCGTGTACCCTGGAAATACAGTAGAATTTCTGGTTCAATTTGGTGGTGGGCCCTTTGTTTCTTGCTGGTATTCGGCGTCACCTTTTTTATTTTGCCATCCATGTACAGTAATGATGATTGTGGAAGTTGACGGGTGCCAATTTTTAATTTTATTTACACAACTTGTCCAAGTTACTTCAAATAGAGCCCCTCCCCAGAATGACGATAAGCGTATCATGTTCCCCAATCTCCAAATCCCAAGGTACATGACAGATACATCTTTTGAGCCTGTCTCTTGTCTCTTGGCCTACCTTAACTGCCGCCCACCCTGGGCTGTTTGGACCCTCTAGGGAAGAGCAAGAATAAAAAAGTACGTACAAGCTATGGATGGTCACTATCTTCTTGCATGTGGGGTTTTTTTGTACTTTCGACCGCATAAAAAAGTGCCCATGCCATTCATTCTCCGAAACCTTCCTCCACCTGAATCGCTCGCTACTGGAGCCTAGGTCTCGAGACGGAACAAATGGATGTCACATGTTCAACCCTTCCAAACAGCTTGCAACTGCAAAGTGACCATCCATCACCACAGCTAGGCAGCATACTCTGAGGTTTTCGAACCATCAAGCTGCCTCGATTAGCAGGGGAGAGTGGAAAGTGGGCCAGATATGCTTATCTATAGGTCTCAAGCTACTACAGTCGTAGTCATGTCTACATGCTGTTTGTCGCTTGTTCAAAAAATACCTACCACCCGACCCATTCACGAGAGAGCACTGGCCGTGGGGTACCGGTTGGCGTCTGTAGCTGCATCTCCTGTCGTCACCACTTGACTCTTGCATGTGAAAGATATACAGGTGTCCCCGGGCGAGACGCAAGAAGGCAAGAAATGAAAAACTTGTCTAGATCATTCACAACACCCACCGAATGAAGAGGATAGATATATGACGCACGCACAAGCAAAACTTACAATAAATAGTAGTTGATCTCGTTCGTTATGTTGTTAGATTTTTTATTTTTCTTCTGCTTTTTTTTTTAAATTGTATGCCCCCCCCCCCCATTCTACTAATGCTATCTGTCTGGGGCTAAGACAGTTATAGTATTGGTTGGGTAAGGTGTGCCTATCTGTCCTCTCCACAAGAGGCGGTCACCAAATACAAAATCCCTCAACTCCAATGCTCCCGCCATAGAAAGCGCTTCTGTCCTCACAAAAAAGGGAACATGTGCAGGTTTTCCTCATGTGGCAAACGCATGGAAACGGTCCTGCAGCAACAGCGCCTAGTTAGGGATGATGAATGATGAGGATAAAATGGATACACGAAAGCCAGTCTAGTAGTATATGCCGTGGTATATATGAATGCAAACTTGAGTAACGTACAGACGGGGTTCATCCACCCAGAGACATCATGATGAAGGGCATCTCAACTGTTCACGGCGACAACCGGGACAGGAAGGGGTATAAGAAAGTATCAAAAATGCGTAAATGTTTGTAGCCATAGGTGAAGGTTAATGCGAGTCGTACTTCTCGTGCCAATGGTGAATCATTATCTCCTCCACCCCCAGAAGCCACCACCACCCCCAGAATTCGTGGCCGGGGCAGATTTGGGTGCTACCGGCGCCGGTGCTGGCTTGGGAGCTTCGGCTGCTGGTGTTGCGCCGGTGAGACGCCCAAAGACGCCCAACGCAGCCGATGCGGCGTTCTGCGCAGTCGAAGGAGCTGCTGCAGAGCCATCGCCATGGAATGACAGTCCAAACTGCTTCCGGAGCTGGTCCAGCTTGGCTCGTGCTTCCTCGGCCTCCTGCTTTGCAATCGCCTCAGCCGTCTTGGCCTGCACAAGCTCCATGAGCAGGGCCTCGTGTTCGTTTGCAGGTGCAGACACGGGTGCTACCGTGATGTTGCTCGTGTCGCCGCCGCCCCGGGGCATCGAGGACGTCCTCTTGTTGAATTGTACAACTTGTGACGGAGTGGACTTGCTTCTGCCAAGCTTGAACTCTCTCAAACCCGAGGCGCCGGGTGCAGTGCTTTGGCGATTGGCGACAGTGGTGTCGGGGACAGTCGGTACATCCGGTGCATTAGTAGATGCTGATGCACGCACCCGCATCGTGTGGATCTGCTTTTCCAGTCGCTGCTTGTCTGCATGGAGGACCCTTGCATGGTCGCGGCTTTCCCTGAGCTGATCCTTCAGTGTCGTAATGTCTGTTTGAAGGTCCAGTATCCTTCTCTTGCTCTCTTCTCCTCTGGATTCTTCAGTAGTTAGCCGCTCCTTCGTTCGCTCTAAATCTTGCCTGAGTTGTGATTTGGTTTGCGATGGTCCTGAGGAAGAGCGCCGGTCCATTTGTACCTCGCCCTCGAAGCCGAACCGTTGTTCCACGGCGCCAACAGCCTGTGCCCGCTTTTCCGTCGGCAATCCAGCCACGATCGCATCTTCCGAAGCCTTGTCCAACTTCGAGGTTGTCGCGCGCAGCTCGTCCAGTAGCGAGCTGACCACTTTCTTGTCTTCCTCTCGTTCTTCCCGCTCCTGTTGAAGCTCGGAGGCAAGCAGCGCATGTGTCTGCTGGAGCTCGCTTAGGGCGGTAAGGAGATCCTCGATTTGACTATTTAGGTATTTTGTCTCCGAGTTTGTGGTAGATGTATTGTTTCCGCTGAGAGGGGCGGTAGCGGCTGTTGCGCTAGTCGTGGCCTTTGCTGTGGAACGGGTAGGGGCGTCAATGGTGGAGGAGTCGTCCGTGTTGGACGAGTCGCGGGACACACTGGTCGCATCAGTGGAAGCGGTGCTGACAACACTCGCCGAGCCTGCCTCCATGGAATTGAGTGTCGATGCGAGGCTTTGTTTTGATGCACTCCTTTTTAACATGCTCAACGGCCTAGGGGGTGCGGTGAGGCCTGGGCTCAGTGTATTGTTGTGATTGTTTGCAGGGGGTGTCGGTGTTGTCGATGAGGATGAGGAAGTTATTGGGTTACTAATAGGGGTAGCAGTGGATGTGGTTGTGGTCGGTGCCCTAGCAGTAGGTTTCGGGGATGCTCCGCTGGTACTGGCCCAGAGGCGACCCAAAAATCGGGAGGCTGCGGTTGTGACGTCGGATGGAAGCTGGGCGGCATTTGCGGTGGTAGACTGGCTTGTCTCGCGCTGCTGTTGATAGGTTTGTTCTAGCGCCCGAAGGGTCTCTCCCGTCACCACGTTGCTGTACTCGACAAAATCATCGACGAACTCGTCTGCGTTGTAGTGGTAGCAGTCCCAGAGGCCTCGAGATAGGAGGAGTTGCATCACGTCTTCGAATTCATTGCATGCCAGGATGCGCGCTTGGTTCTTGCGCATCAGGCTTAGCGCGACTCGCATGAGTGTTTCCGACACACCCTCAGCGAAGACGACATCGTAGATGCGAAACAGCATGGGTAACGGGCATGTAACGGCGAAGAATGAGAGGAACCATTGTGAAACGTAAATCGGCTCAACGCGCAGATCTTCAAGATGGTTCGATAATGTGGGCAGATTCTGCCTGAGAAGTTCGCTGAATTGGTAAATTCGCACGTGCAGCCCAGGCATTTCTTGCAGGAAACAGTTCCGGATGTCGTACGTCTCCATCAGTCTGGGGGAAACATGAGGTCAGCAAAGCCACTCCACACGTTACAGATTCACTCTTCCCCATCTGGAACCGTCGTGAACCGTAAATCATCTCAACCGTTTTCTCCTCTCGCCCTTCCTTCCCTCCCGTCACGGTTGAACCTGGTTCGGAAGCAGTGACAACTGTGGTTCAGACTTACCTAACCAAAACGCAAAATGCCTGCTTATCGGGCATGTGCATGAGCAAGGGGCCAACGATGAAGGCGAGTCCTTGGCAGTATCCAATCTTTGGGTCGTAGAGGCTGAAGCACTTGAGTACCCGTCCAAGCATCCGCTGTCCATCGCCTTCAGGATCCCGGAACATCTCGACACCTGGGAATGTCCGCCCCAAGTCCTTTCCAATTGACGTCTCGAATGGGCTCGACTCGCCGGACAGTCTGTCGTACATATCTTCCAGAGCAACGTCCCTGGCCCTCGACATGCTCTGCCACACGACGCCTCGTAGTGGCGGAGGGATTCCTTTCCGGATCTTGTTAGCCACCAAGGTTGGTAACCTCGCGACCGTCTGCTCATAGTCCTTGACGAGAGCTGCGTAGAATTCGAGATCTGTCATGGGCGGCGGCGGTAGCATGGAGTATCTCAGGGCTTGCGGGGTTGGTCCCGTCACCATCTGTCGTAGTTGTGCCATTGATGGCGGTCGTGGTTTCCTTGTCGACTGTTGCGGTGGAGGGTGCATGTTTGCGGTCTTTGGGTTTGTGGCGAGCTTGTTGTTTTCCTGTTCTAGCCTTGCAAGGAGCATGGCCGTGGACTGTGAGTGACAAAACACTGGTTAGCATGCCAAAACTTTATTGCTAAGATTGGCGAGAATGGAAACGTGTCTCAGTAGCTGATCGGAGTATACCCACATTGTCGGCCTCTGGGTCTTGCGACTGCTCATCTTCCGTCTTTTGCAATTGGTCCCAATTCACCTCGTCCGAGTCCGATTGGTTAGCTTCCTCCTCCTGCCGAACTTCTCCCTCGTGGTAAACTTCTTCCTCGAGGTATACTTCCTCGAGGTATACTTCCTCGTGGTATACCTCCTCTTGCTCCAGTAACAACTCCCTCTGTATTTCTTGTTCGCGCCGTAGGAGATCGTTGTCTTCTTCGTCTCGCATCCCAGTTTCTTCCAACTCGTCCTGTAGGTTCCTCTGATGAGTATCTTCACCTCCAACAGTTGTCGCATCTTCCTCATCTACCCCTTCCGACTCGTCCTCCTCCCGGACGGACTCGGCCATGACGTCCTGCGGGACATACTCGCGAACCTGGTTCAAGTCGTTAGATAGCAAGCTCTTCCCCGGCAAGGGGATGGAGTCAGGGCCGAAGCTCGTTTTTGTAGAAGGAGACGGCTCGGAGAGACGGACAGTGACCATTGAGTCGTGTTGCATCACCATGGTTGGGTCGGGTGCAGACTTGTCATCGAGAGGGTTGGACAAGTGCTTTGCGGGCACGGATGATGAAATGGCTGACATTGGACCATTCTGTTGTTGTTGCTGGCTCGCCATTGAGGATCGGGACGGAGGGGAGAGACTGGAATACGGCGGTGGTGCTGCGAGAATGGTCATCAATCACACAGCAGCAATCCAATTTGGGCCAAGCTGTCTTGAGCGGTGGACGAGCACTCGACTGCAGACTATTGCGAAGTGAGAAAATAATAGCCAGCAGCAGCTCATCTAGTCCGCCCTCTCCTCCAACAATTCCAGATAATGAAATATTCCAGGTTGAGAGTTGCCTCGATTTACGGTGATGTCGAAGGGCGTGGAAAGAAAGGATGGCATTAAGAGGCGACGGGTGGGAATCGTTCGACTCCTGGGTTTGTTGTTGCGGCTGTTGAACTGTAGGCCAATATGCAAACTGCTGCAGTGCGGAACGAACTGCGCGTTGAACCGTCCCTCAGTTTGACGTGCTTCCAAACAGTCAGCGACGGGGATATGTTTCCCTCCAAACGCTCCAAATTTTGCTGGGGTGGACTTCGGGTAGATTCGTCGTAAACGCTGGAGCAAGCAGGCGCCTCTGCTATGTTTGTTTCATCTAGAGGCCAAGAAGTGCTGAAACTGTACAAGCAGCGATGCCGTATGGTTGCCCGCAATGCAAGGAGGACAAAACCGCGGCCAAAAGATGGGACGAATTAAAAGAAGAGGAAGTCTCGAGTGGTGGCGGCTGCTGCTGCTTTGGCTAGTATTGTTCGCAAAAGCAGGCGTTTGGGTGTGAGTGAATGAATTATTGTTTGAATAATAAAGAAGCAGGGAGTGTAGTTTGCTCAATAGGGGTATGAGAGAAAGTATTACGAATACAAGTTTAGTTTCTTGGGAGAAGCAAGTGAATGGATACACAGTCTCTATCTCTCTCGCAGCACCTAAGAAGCAGAAAAGGAAGGAAAGGAAAACAGGTTCCGCAGAAAATAAACCACTTCAGCACCGAAGCACAATGGGCATGGCATGGCATGGACGGAAGAAAAAGAACGATGAAGAGCCAAGACCCAAGGGAGAGGACGATATCCGGCGTTGGACGCTCATCAAAGGAGAAGTCACCTCGCAGAAGCTCACACCATTCGCCCGTGGAATCGCCAGAAATGCTGCCGACGAATGGCAGCACAGTGGGATATTGGTAAGGCTGCGTCGGCTGCAATGTATGTACTGTACCTGCAATTCGAGCCAATCTGCGATACTCGAGGGAAGACATTGATAACACTCAGGTACAGTACAGGAAGAGACCAATATCCGCACTGTCCCTAATTTACCAAGGGGACGTTCTAGGGGACGTTCTAGGAGAACGTTGGGAAGTACCTTCGCACACACACACCACACCAACCAGAGCGTGCCTGACTCTGATAGTTCTCCGCAATTTTTTTTCTTTTTTTCTGTTTTTCTTTTTCTCTTTTTTTTTCTCTCTCCCTCACTCACTCTTCGGTACTCCCTTGCGGCGGCGGGACAGCGTCACGGCATCCGCTCTGCTAGCCCCTGAATAAAAGAATGCAGAAAGACGGAGAAACTCGTGCCCAAAGCTTTGGACGAGTCTTGGACTAACTGACTAGGCGCAACATACGAGTTTGAACCCAGTGGCAAACCCTTCTATGAAAGAATTGTTCATGATATCTCCTCGAGACCACTCAGCTCTCGTTTGGAGCGATAGAGACGATGGGAAATGTGACGGCTCGACGTGATAAAGATTATGGTTGAAGGGTCGGCTTAAGGTGCCTAAATCCAGGGGTTTGGCGCTTTAATTGGGCAAGCCTCTCCTGCTTCATAGCTCACATTGCCCTTTATTATGCACCCTGCATATCATTGTTCCAAACTGTTCGCCAAACCACTTGGCCGATGGGGAAGCATTTCCCCTGCGCGTGTCGCATGTCCAGCCCTAAACTTTTTTAAGCATCTTTTACAGATACTTCATCCCATTGACACTTTATACAGGCGTGTTCCCGTTGAAAGAAGACCCATCCCTCCTATCTCTCGTCCTCAACTCTCTCTTCTCGAAACCAGCACAATCTCGATCCACCCACATTCCAAGGTCCCCGAGCTGCATAAACTAGCATCTGCAGGGATTGTTTAGCCTCATCCACATCCTTATGCCGATTCATGATTGTCAATTTGACGTCTTCAACTGGCGTATTAACAAGCAACGAGATACGGTTCAGAACGACGATACACGCGCCCATTTTAGACCTCAGAGTCACGCCATCACCTGATGTCTAGGACGTAACGAAACATTCAGTCGATCGGAATATTCTTCGCCCTCTTGCTGCCACCATAGGACACGTTGTTTTTCTTGAAATAGTCGTCATCTACTTATTTCTTCGTAATGACCGTTCACCGTCCGTGATAATGGTAAAGATAAAGACAAACTAACCTCCATACCATGATAATACATTAGTTGTACTCTGTACGTGGAAACCAAAAGTGAAAGTAAACTCCTAGAATACACGCATCTACTATACCCTACTTCAAAACCACCCGTTCATACCATCTTGCCAATATGCATTAAATGCGGGAATATTTACGGCCGAACCCTCGTTCACATATATTTCGTGGCCATATTGAGGGTGCCAGGATGCAGCACCAGTCCCTGCCGTGATCGGGAGAAGCGTTGGGTCTGGCTGGGTCTGCTCTGTGGCAAAGGTGAATGCCGACTGGTAATCGTTGGGGTTGAGTATTTGTTCATCTCCTCGTAACCCAAAGTTATTCACTGGCAAAGCGGCGCCTTGTTCAACTCGCCAAACTGGGTCGTTACTGAGAGCTATGTTTCTCTCGCCAGTCGCATCTAGTCGAACGTATCGGGGGCTCGTAGGGCTTGTCTCCAGGCCCAAAGATTCCGACTCTGCAGGCATAGGAAGATCATCACTTGCAATATACTCTCTTCAAGAAGTTGCAACGGGGTGAGCTTGTCCTGAGACAGATGCGGTGGCCAGTTGAGGCGTCCCAGAAGGTGTGGCAGCGGCAGAAGCAGGTCCACTAGCAGTTCCATGGGGTTGGCCAGGATGTTGTCCTTGTCCAGGTTTTTGTCCACCTGGCGCGTTAGGGAGAAACGGCTCCTTTTTGGGGTCGAATCCCGGGAAGAGGGATTGGAGCTTGGAATACAAGTCTTTGAGGGTTTTGTCTCGTTCCTCTCGTTCCGCATTGGGATTGCGACTTGGGTCTTGGGCACCATCGGCTCCGGGTGTCTGCCCTCGAATCTTGATACTCATATGCAAAGACGGCGCAGACAGATAGGCAGGACACTTCGGAATGTTTATGTTAGGTTTTCTGTCTGCGAGAGCTGCAAGGTATTGTAAGTTTGCCTGAAGCCTTCGCAAGCATCTTCTGTGTGTTAGCGCAAGTATCTCCCGTATGGTTGGATCGAAGAAACATACTCGGTATTGTCTTGCTTCAATGCTGTCAGCTCTACAGCAAGGCCTTGACTTGGCTGTTCCTTCTTGAGCTCCCCCATCGTGTTTTGTAGTTGTATGGTGTCAAACAGTAACTCCTGGTTTATCACGAGCAACAAGCCACAACGGTCCTTCTCTCGGCCCTCGGATCTGGGGCTTAGGGGCGTTGAAGGTGCTCCTATTCCATTCATGGGACCCTGTGCGCTCTGCGGAAATGTTGGGGTCTGAGGAGTCGATATTGTCGCTGATGTAGGCTGATGTTGCTGCTGGTTTTGGGTCTGTTGTTGTCGCTGTTGTTGTTGCTGCTGGTTTTGGGTCTGTTGTTGTTGTTGTTGTTGTTGTTGTCGCTGTTGCTGTTGCTGCTGCTGCTGCTGTTGTTGTTGCTGTTGTTGCTGTTGTTGCTGTTGTCGCTGTTGCTGTTGCTGTTGCTGTTGCTGCTGCTGCTGCTGCTGTTGCTGTTGGAGTTGCTGCTGCTGTTGTTGCTGTTGGAGTTGCTGCTGCTGTTGTTGCTGTTGTTGCTGTTGGAGTTGCTGTTGCTTCTGAGCGTTGTTTGGAGTATGGGATTGAGGCATAGATGCCGGTATCTGTGGAGGCGAGAACTGCTGTTGCGAAGGACCCGGGTTCGGTGTATTCTGAGGTCCCGTGCTTGGGTGTCGCTGGGGGGTGGAAGCGGATGCCACGTTCGGATTATGTTGCTGGTGCTGGTGCTGCGGGTGCTGCTGGTGCTGTGGATGTTGCTGTTGAAGATGTTGTTGTTGATGCTGCTGCTGCTGGTGCTGCCTCTGCTGTTGAGCATGATGTTGCGCCTGGGCATGAGCTTGTGCCTGTGCCTGTTCCTGCTGCATCCGCTGCTGCTGCTGTTGCATCATCATGTGCTGTTGCTGAGGGGTCATGCCGGCCATCTGGTAGCCGGGTATCTGGGCACCTGGTGGCATGTAGCCCTGGGGGACCTGGTTCTGTGGTATGGCGGTCGACGGAACGCCAGCCCCGTACGGGGAGGTTGTATATGGAGCTGGGTAACCGGCCACTGTGAGTCAATCAAACGCGTTAGCACACAGTTATATCGCACGTGTCTAGCCGTGTTGAGGCGACACCGGCTCCAATGCCATCACCCTCTTGTCTCCCTATGGGGAAACAAGAGTGTGCCGTGCGGTGGTCAGACAGGGCGGGTGCGGAAGGGCAATCGGGGGATAGGAATAAGGATGTGCCAAGGATACATAGTGTATGTGAATATGCGCGCGAAAGGTATGGATGTGTACGAATACGTACTTGTTAGTAATTCAGAACACTACCTAGACACTCTGAACGGAACCGGACAGATCCTTCGTCGGCCGCAACTCTGCGAAATATGGCTTGGTATTGTGGAGTAAACAGGCGACGGGAAGAACCGAGCGTTTAATCCGGACTGGGGGAAGTGGGAACAAGCAATGATGACAATGGTATTGAGGTTGCGCACCAGATATCCAAATTCTCAAGGGGCGTATATACTACGCCTAAGGGGTGAGTAGGGAAGAGGGCAAGACAGGGTAGGTTGGTGAAGGAGGTGTTGGAGAGGAGTAGAATTTTCAGTCCGGGAACAATACGGCCCGTCCCCCAGTCATGTCAATGCTTGGCCGGAGGGATACCAAGACATGAGATCTACCTCCCTAGCCTCTCGGTATAGACGGATGGAGATAGACGGATGGCAGACAGGGCGTGGTGGTACTCACTTTGCTGGTGTGGCATGCCGGCGGCATTTTGCATCATGGCTGCAGGACCCGAGACTCCTGGCATCACATTGGACGCCATGAAGGATCCAGGCTGTTGCTGCTGGGGGTACTGGTGCCCTTGTTGTGTGGGCTGTTGCTGCCCCAAGTGCTGGCCCTGCTGGTGTGGGTGATACATGATGTTGAGTTGCGGCTGGGCTTGAGTATGCGGGATGTTTGGATTCTGGAAGGGTGGGGCGTCAGGAAAGGTTGGCCTTTGTGGTCCATTTGGCCATGCTTGCCCAGCTGGTTGAGAATGCGCAGCCACCCCGGCCGCACCACTCACCGCCACCGCCCCGCCGCCGCCGCTTCCGCCGGTACTAGCAACGGTCGACTGTCCGTAGCCATAACCGGCTCCGTACATGTCCTAGCCTGTTTTTTTTGTTTTTTTTTAATCTTGTCTCGATCAATCTCGGGAAGGAACAGAAAAGAATATCAGTATAAAATACAATAGGTATCAAATTCATCAATCGCAGTACATACTCGTCTCGTCTTTAGCCCGAGTTCCTCTCGTGCATTGTCACCTTTTGTACCGATTGTGTGCCCACTCACTACTATCCACACGATGCAGTAGCTCCACGCCGGCACTCGGCAGCTCTTTAACCTCACGAATCCAATGCAGTAGCAGCAATCTCTTCCATCAAAACGGTACTTCAGGGGTAGACAACCCAGTCGATAGCAGGAATACCCCCTGGAGAGAACGGAACGGCTCAAGATTTCCACTGGCAGATGGTGTGGGGTGTGGCCCTCGAGCGCGCAGATGCCAAGCCGGAGCGGGGAGAGATTTGGTTGATAGGTGGCAGACTAATGGGCCAGAATTAATCCCCCGTGTTGCCAAATGTCATTTGTATCTGTGAGTACCACGACGATCTTGCAGCTTGAGTGGATGGACGACGGAGTGGAGGTGCCAAGTTATGAATTATAGAGCAAGAAAGTCCGATGTAGCGAGTGGTGTCGCGGGAGTCGAGGGTAGTGTTGGGGGCTGGGAGAGGGGCGTGTCGGAATTAACTTCAAGCTTTGACCGGCGAAGCCTCGGTTTCTTGCGGCACGGTGACAAACAAACGTGTTGTTTGTGGCTTACCGAACCCAGCGGGTCTAGAAATTGGATCGTGACGAAAAGATATGATTAAAATGGAGGGGGGGGGGGGCACCCAAAGCTCCGTGGTGGGACTCTCTCCCTTTCACTTTGGAGAAATCCCAGACGGGACACTCCCTCGAACGGCCACCCTGAGGAGTTCAGACGTCGCCTTCTGCGCAGCCCCAGCGAGTAGGAACGGACGGAGCTTTTAAGCAAACCGAACCTGTTGATATGGCTGGGCAACTATGTACTTTGACAACTCACAGACCAGCATGTATCCTCGGTGACACAGCGGCCTGAGGTGTGGGCAAATGGCCACTAGCCGGAGCTAGGCGTTTCCGTGTGGTACCACGAAAGGACCAGTCCGGTTGAAGAAGCATTGAATGGCTGAGGGAAGGTTTGAAGTGGTTGGGGCCTGTGAGTGTCTGTGGAAGTTGAAGGCGATGGGATGGATGAGACTTGAACAAAGCGATCATCTCCCAGTTTGCCTTGAGAGGGCAGGTAGAACTCGAGGTTCTTTCTTGGCTAGGGAAAGGACGCACCTCACAACCAACATGATTTGAACAATCATGTATTGTGGGTTTTGTACAATAACCAGCCGATACCAAGATACCAAGCGTCAACTTCATGACCGCCAGCTGCACCCTTTGAAGCATCTGCATTTGCATATACGCATCTTTACTAGTAGCAGTTCCATTTCCTAGACGGAACGGATCATCCAATAATTGTGGAGGCATCATCTTCCGAGTTGGTGGCGGCCGTAGAAGCAAATCCAGCACGATACCACGTCGGAGAGGAAATAACGCCACCTACATGATAAATACCCTCCATCTCAATTGTCACATCGTCAGAAAAACCAGAGTCTCCTCTTCGCTGTCAAGCCAACAACAAATCAACTGATTACGCTCCTGGCTGCAAATCAGCTTCAAGACCGTTCGTATCCTCCCTTGCCGCCATGCAAGCCATAACCGACAGTGATACCTAGCTACTTGTAGCTAGGGGCGAGGAGAACAATGTCTAGCAAGTTAAATGCATTATGGCCAACCGAGAGACTCAACATTCCTATATGGATACCCCTCTGCCGTCTTTTTGAACTCAACACCACTACCTGCTATCTGATTAGAGTGTAGCGAGTGAGACCTGCTTCGGACTACCGACTACATGATGTAGCTTAGAGTTTTGCTGAATCTTCTAGACACAGGTAGGGAGGGTATTCATTCGGGGGTGGGGGTTTTTATTTTAGGTACACTCTATCACCGTTGTGGGTATTGAAAAATAAAAAATCGGAAAAAGAAAAACCTATGGGACGTTGAAACAGCCCTCGTTGTATAGGTGAGAAAAAGGGTACACGAAAAAGCAAATACAAATCCATTTGCTTCGACAACAGATACCCTCCAAACCAACTCCGATCGCTTTAAAACATGGGAAGCCAGGGCGAGGTGGACAACGAGACGGTCGAATCGAGTCCATTTCTGTATTGAAATGATCCCATCATTACACCATTGTCGTCCAACATCATTACGCGGGAGTCTCGGGTTTTTGCCCATAGCATATGTACCTTCGAGTTCCTAGTTAGTAGGTTGGACATGAGAGTGAGAGAAAGTGACAGTTCTTACATGTACTGATAGGAGTGTATGCTCTTGCTTCGAAGCTCCTTCCTGATGCCCGCCGTCAAGAGCTGGACTTCTTCTGGTTTCCACTGTTGCGTAGTTTTCTCGGTTAGACCTTACGGGGGCTCGCCATACGATACTCGCGCGACGTTGATGGGTAAAACTTACGCCTAGAAATTTGGTGAATAGGAACATGGCCCACCCATCAACTCCATCCTCCCACCCCACACGGTTATAAGCCCCAATCTGCTTGAGCTTGGGGTTCTTCGGCCATGGCCCAATCGGCCACTTGAAAGCGTGACGCTGCACGTTGATGAATCCCGCCTCCTCCATGAGTCCACTCATGTCCTCCGCGATACCAAACGACTTTCCAAACTTTTGGCCGGCCTCGATAGCCAAAGGTCCCCACTTCTCCATCGACGTGCCCTCCAATGACCCGTCCTCCGCCCTCGGGATGACGCTGATCTCGGCCTGCTCGTACCAGCCTCCGGGCCGCAGGTGCGCGAGTGCCTCCTTGTACAGGGCCGGGTAGTCAGAGGCACAGCCGTATATGGAGCGCGCGTGGATGAAGTCGAGGCTCTCCTTGCGGAAGGTCCATTCGAGGGTGAAATCGTCGATCTGGAACTCCAGGTTGGGCGGCACGTCCGAGGGCTGGATGGGGGACAGGTCCGTCGCCACCACGGCTGCCGACGGGTGGGCGTCCGCAAAGTCGACGGCCCAGATGCCGGTTCCCGTGCCGAGGTCGAGCACCCGGTGGACGTCCTCCTGGATGGGCGCTAGGTATAACCGGCCGCCCAGGGTGAGGGTGAAGATGTGGTGGAATATGTCTAGGTTGTCTTGCGCCTTGTCGTCGTTAGGACCCCTATATCCAGAGAGTCAGCTGGCCGAACGGGACGGAAGAGGCACAGGCAAGCTGGAATATGCTGGAGATAATGGGCGTGGATAGACAGGAAAAAGTTCCGGGGCTTTTGGCGGATGCATATGCGTATCGGCGAGGAAAGGGAGAAGAAAATGGATCTAAAACGCACCAGTATGCGCCCTGCCTGTAGCTGTGATATCTCCTTCCATTCTCGTAGACGTAATTGGTGATTGCGGAGGTAAGGGACGATGTTGTCATCTCATCACTGTCGTACTCTCCGCCGTATGACGAGTCCCCATCGCTGTGATCGATCCCGTCCGAGTCGACCAGACTGTCGACTTGGATTGGTGTGGACTGTTGTGGTTGAAGGGATTGCCCGTTGTGCTCTTTTGCTGCCGGTTCCTGCGACGGCGGCACCTCAGCACTCGATCCCGGTTCGCCAGCCATTGCCGCTGGTGGTTAAAATAGTTTAGTAGCCGCGCAGACAGTGGAAGTATGCGGTCCAATGCCGTTCTGACCGCGTGTCCCGGTATATAGTAACTATCATGGGCCGGATATATGTAATATACGGTGTTTATAAGGGAGAGCGACTGCAGCAGTAGTCCCAAAAGAAGATGAATGAAAACAGGAAGGAAGTAAGCAACGAAACTAATAAACTAGCAGGGTAAAGCCAGAGGATATAGCTGTTAAAAGCAAAGAGGAAAAAGGGAAAAAAGAAACAAAGCTCGCGGCGGGATGAGTGTGGTCTGGTGTGGTGCCGACTTGCTATGTACAGTACATCTTTGAGCCTGTACAGAATGCAGCTTTAGGGGCAGCATCGTTACGGCAACGCCCATACTCTACCCCCTAGCCTTGCTTCCAGCACTCCCATCCAACCCCCTTCGGTGTGTCCCACAACCACGAGATACGGTGGACGTTATAGAGGGTCTAGTGTTCCACGCTGAAAAAGAAACCCCCCCCCCCCCACACACAACACCGGAAGTGTCTACAATGTACAGACTACAGCTGAGGACTGATGAGAACCTAGAAGCTCCACGTGCATCCTGCCATCCCGGTATGGATTTATGGGGGTGTCTTTGGGCGTACAGCGGCACGCCATCTCGACTATTTATCCACAGACTACCGAGTGACCCAAGCGGAACTGGGGCCACCCAAGGTAGAGAGAGAGAGGCCTTCCCTAATCGTGACTAGCATCGACCGTAGTCTGCTTCTTCCCACCTGCTCCATCCCATCGGCTGGGGGCCACGGACGCGGGAAAAGGAGCTACCCACCGCCAAGCATGCACGATAGTGATATTTTGTCAATTGTTTTAAAAGTAGCGTGCTCACTTGGCGGCCCAACTGCCTCAAGCAGTGTATGGTCCTGCATGGTCTCCCGGTGGAAGAAGAAGGTATTTACGTTGGGACGGGGGGTTCCCTTCAATTCTCGTCCTGTCCCTGTTCCCGAGGGTTCCAAAGATATATCCCTTTTCCTCGTCTCCCTCCCTCTCCCCACTTCAATCTCCCCCCCCCCCCCTCTTCTTTCTCTCTCCGGTTTCCAGTCTAATTAGTTAGGCTCGTGCGTCTCTCGTTCCAGGAGTAAGTCGATCGAATCCTAGAGACAGACAGGCCAGTCGCCAGAGTAAGAAAGTCGGTGGCCGACAGGTCATTGATCGTGGTGTGGAGTGAGTGTCTCGCTTTCCGTCGTGTGTTTCTCGCCTCATTTCACAATTTCGATGCCATTGCCCACTATTAGAGATAATATATGTACCTCATCCTACATAGTTCGCGTTTATTTTCACCTTCCGTTACCCCCGCTCTCCCCATCCGCCTTGCCTTTCTCTTCGTCTGTTGTGATTCGGTAGCGGCGGAAGGACGGTGTTCGTGATCGTGCTTTTTGGCCCTCTGTGCTTTCTATACAGTAACTGCCACACAGTACCGGTACGGCACCTCAACTCCTTGGCCTCGGGCTTCAAGAGCGTGAGTGTGGTCTGCTACCAGGCAGCTACTGTACAGAGGTGTCATGGCGCTCCGCAATGTGGTACAACAGCCGTTGATGGCAGCAGCACTCTTCGGACTCCTCTACCATGTACAACTTGCAGTGCGCCGGCTATTCCTATCGCCCCTATCTGCCTTCCCGGGTCCCCGCCTTGCGGCTCTTAGCAATTGGTACGAGTTCTACTACGATGTCCTGAAGGAGGGAAAGTTTACTGCTCACATCCAGGAGCTCCATAAGAAGTATGGTGAGTTGAATAACTTATTCCTTCGTTTCCTCTTACATACCCATGGCATGGTGATGTCGGTTGCCGCATAGACATCAAGTGCTCTCTCTATGTGTTTGCTGGGTGTAGAGTGTATTCTCGATAGTATTGCCGCTTATGGCGGCGGGCTGCTTTCTTGTGTAGTACTCCAGTTGTACACAGTATCCGTCCTGGGCTGGCTTCCCGTCACTTTGAATTGTGAACCCCGGCTCTTCTTGCGGCGCATGGTGCGGAGGGACTCGTATCAATGGCTCAATTCCCAGCAGTTTGGGTCGTGACAGCTCGGGCCTCCCATTGTTCCTTGGATCTCCAATTACCACATCAATCGCCATTTCTTACCATTGTCCTGCAGGTCCCATCGTGCGCATCACACCCACCGAGCTGCACATCGACGATCCCGACTACTTCGACCAGCTGTACGGCCGCGCGGGGGCCGGCAGCAGGCGGGACAAGTCTGTCTATTTCGCCGGTCGCTTCGGCGGCGCGAGCGACGCCTTCTCGACCACCTCGCACGACGTCCACCGCAACCGCCGCAAGGCCATCAGCCCCTTCTTCTCGGCCGCAAAGATATCAGACTTCCAGCCTATCATCCGCGACAAGGTCGACAAGCTCTGCGACAAGCTCGCCGCCTATGGACATGACCAGGTAATCCGCCTCAGCCGAGGCTGCATGGCCCTCACCGCCGACATCATCACCGAGTACTCGTTCGCAAAGTCCTACAACCAGCTCGACTCTCCCGACTTTGAGGATACCATGCACGAGGCCCTTATCGCTATATACGTGACGGGGCACTTCGCCCTGCATTTCCCCATTGTCTTCCCCATATTGGATATTATGCCGGACTGGTTCGTGGAATGGGGGAAGCCCGAGATTCTTCCTGTTGTTGGGCTGCGATATGTAAGTCGCTTACCCCGCCGCGTACGCGTGGGCGCCGAATGCAGGAAGACAGGCCAATCAAATGTGCGGGACAGCTGCTGATAATATGCCGAATCCCGGAACAGGATCTCGCAAAGCGCATCCGCAAGATCCGAGAGGGCATCAACCAGGGTTACAAGACAGCCGGCCACCCGACCATCTTCCACGAGCTGATAAACAGCGACCTCCCCGAGGAAGAGAAGTCGGACATGCGGCTGGGAGATGAAGCGCAGCTCATCATCTGCGCCGGCATTGTGACAACCTCTTGGGCTCTTTCTCTGGCAGCTTTCCACCTGGCCCGCAACCCGGACATGTCGGCGAGGCTGCGCAAGGAAATCAATTCCTGCGGGGGCGCCGACCAGGACTGGCGCCAGTTGGAGAAGCTGCCTTACCTCCACGCCGTCGTCCACGAGTCTATCCGTCTCTCCCACGGTATCGTGACGAGGGACCCGAGGCTCGCGCCTGACGAGGAGCTTAAGTATCGCGAGTGGATCATCCCGCGGAACACCGCCGTGTCAATGACTACCGTCGATGTCTTGATGAACGAGAATATCTTCCAGGAACCCAAGGAGTTTATCCCCGACAGGTGGATCGAGGATCCCGGGTTGCTGAAGTACTTTGTGCCTTTCGGAAAGGGTACGAGGCAGTGCATAGGCATCAAGTAAGTACTATCGAATCATTCGTGCGTTCCAAGCTGCTTTGCTAACGGTTCCACAGTCTTGCTTTCGCCGAGCTCTACATCACAATCGCAAAGGTGTTTACTCGCTTCGAGTTCGAGCTTTTCGAGACCGACACGTCTGATGTCGAGATGGAGCATGCGTACCTCGTGCCTTACACAAAGTGGGAATCCCAGGGCATCAGGGTCATGGTGACGAACGATTTCGCCAAGTGCTAGGAATGCTTATCGCAACGCATCATGAATTCCTTGCGTCTCGGATCTCCAATTTCTTAAACATGCTAGTCAAGCCTTGACGAGAGTAAATAATATCATTGAAACATTGAGCGTAAAGAATCACCAATGTCCATCCTCATGTCTAACCAAAACCCCATTTTTTTTTTTTTAGTTTAGCGACACGTGGTGCCGTAGTAGGAGTCCCCATCGATTACCTTGATAAACTCCTCTGCAATAATTTCATCTGTATTCCACCATTAGTCCCGAATGTCACGAGAGTAGTCAAGAGGCGGGCATCTTACCAGTCCGCTGGGACGGATGCAGCTCATCATACCACATGAAGCTAGCAAGACTATTCTCCGACTCGTCGCAGTTGGAGAAGTCCTCTCCATCACAAATGTAGTAATACCCAGTAACATTGGCAGGCGATTCGAGGTACCCGTCGGGGTTGTGGTAGATATCCAACATGAGGTCATGGACGTTGAAGATGGAGAAAGTTGCCCCAGGCCAGCGCTTCTTTATCATCGTGTTGAAGGGAACTCCGTACTCCAACGCAACGTTGACCATGGTGGTGTACTCAAGCATCTTTTGCTCGCACTCGGTCACGTTGTAGGTGTCCTTGGTGGGCCAGAACTTGCTCTCCTCCACGCCGCCATTGCTAGGTGCTGCGTACAGGGGAGACACTTCGAGGGGTGCCTCGTTGAGGACTACGAAGCGACGTCCGCCTGTCTCGTAGATACTGTCGAAGACTTCCCATACGCAGTCTACGAAGTCCGCGATGGTGGTCTCGGGAGTCTGGGAGTCGGTCATAAAGGCGTCGTTTCCGAGGTCGTTGGTACCGATCCAGAGGGCGTATACAGTGTTCTTGGCTGTGCGATCGGTATACAAGGTGTTTGTCCCCGTCGTCTCGTTCACCCACTGGAGATCAGCCTTGAATGCTGGGATCTCGTAGCCCATGACATCGGGGAATGGGGCATCAATTGAAGAGAAGTAGCGCTCGATGATTTCGTTGGAGCATGTGGCACCGCTCACAGCATAGTCGTAGTACTTGGCGCCTGTGTTCTGAGCTATGATTCTTCCCCAGGCGTAGCCACCGCTTGCCGCGCTACTGGATTCGGGCAGAAGAGTTCCAGCAGGAGGTGCATCGCCGTTGTTGTTGATGAAGTATCCCAGGCGGTTCTCGTCAGTGTAACTATCTCCGAAGGTGACGAGATTCTCGAATTCGGAATGATGGCCTCTCGGCTTGCCATTGCGCTTCGCAGCTACCACCGCTACCAGTGAAAGAAGAGATGTGAGAAGCATCTTCGGCTATTGTGAGGAGAGGGGATGAAGTCACGATGAAGGGCGAACACTAATCAGATACTCGCTAAGTAGGTTTATTTCCAGGAACTGTTCATCCATAGGTTGGGGAGACACAGGAAGGAAAGGCAGTCAACAACATTGGAAGGAACACTACCACGATATATACGCACGCGCTCGATGTGTTGGCTAGTGTGGACGGCACTATATTTACCCCCTTCTCCCGGATACCATGGCATTCAGGAAAGGGCGAGGTGGGCATAGGCAATAGTCTTCATTCCGATTTCCCTGAAAGTCGATAAGGCGTTCTAGCCAAGCGTCTGTGCCGCCTCCCCATCTTGACCGGGTGGCATGGTTGGAAGGCGGTTGAACGGGAAGGGACCTTTTGATCCTTACCTGTCCCTCCAAGCCATCGCAAATGAGGAGGCCATTGCGCTTTAGAACAAGACGAAATGAGGGGTAGAAGTTGGAGATCTGTTTATTGTTGCTGTCGGTTCCCTTGCAATGTATGATCGCCTGGCCGCGAACCATGGATTACGAGTTGGGAGAAATTGCGTTGGGGAAACATAATTTTGGTGTTACCACCATCCCCGGTCCTTTCAGGCTGAATTGGAATCAATTGTTCCGACCTCTTTGCGGAGACGTAATAACGGCTTCTTCCACTCCGCCCGACACCACGCCGCGGTCATGAAGAATATAAAGCTAGATCATCTCGACTTAGGATCCGGTTAGAACTTTGAAATTGTCAGACCTTGAGAATCAATGCCAGAATTATTCGAAGCAGCATGAAGAAGCTGGGACTCGAAAAATGAATTTGAGTTGATGGGGAGAAAAAAAGGAAGATTTGGTGGGGGGGGGGGGATGGGGTGCGCGACGGGGTGCGGGGTGGGGAGTATAATTACCCCACCTATATGAATTGGCCAATCAAACGCCCCGCACCTTGCCTCTCCGAGCTCGGCGGGCACTTTTCAACTAACTCAACGGTCCCCAAGGTGTGACTCTCGAGACTTCAAGCCGTCGAGCCTCATATGCTTCGACTGTACCAATTTCTTGAGGAACATGGAATTCTGTCTTCACCATCTTGCAATATAAAATCTCTAGACTCTAGCCATGCCGGGATTCGATTTGCAGTCTTGCGCGCGGCCCAACATTCTCAAGTTGGAGCCATATCGATGCGCCAGAGAGTAAGTCAATGTCTCCCATTATTTCCCATATTCAAGCTCATGTAATACTAACTCTCTACCAGTGACTATAAGGATGATGGCACCAACATCCTCCTGGACGCCAACGAAAATGCCTACGGACCTTCACTTTCAATTCAAGATGTCTCGGCCCTCTCAGTTGCTGCTGGTCCCTCCCCTGATGGCGTCCCCCAGCTCGATCTCCTGGGGCTCCACAGATATCCGGACCCTCACCAAGAAGACCTAAAAGCCCGGCTTTGCAAGCTCAGGAATTACAAGCAGCACACAACACAAACTCTTACTCCAGCTAACTTGTTTGTGGGTGTTGGCAGTGATGAGGCCATCGACGCTTTATTACGTTGCTTTTGCGAGCCAGGAAAGGATAAGATTCTCGTGTGCCCTCCTACCTACGGAATGTACTCGGTGAGTGCGGCTGTTAATGCGGTCGACCTGGTCAAGGTGCCTCTGCTCCCTGCTCCAGGTTTTGGATTAGATGTACCCTCCATCACGGACACGTTGTCATCCGATGAAGGGTCAAAGATCAAGCTGGCATACTTCTGCTCACCCGGAAACCCAACAGGTGGCCTTTTGGCCAAGGAAGACATTGCGAAGGCGCTCGCCCACCCGACATGGAACGGAGTGGTGGTACTCGATGAAGCCTACGTCGACTTTTCATTAGACGGCGCCTCCCTTGCCGAATGGGTACTCGAATTCCCCAACCTGGTTGTCACGCAAACCCTTTCCAAGGCCTTCGGCATGGCTGGAATTAGACTGGGTACTGCGTTTTGCTCCGCGCCCATCGCACGCCTACTAAACTCACTCAAGGCCCCTTACAATATATCATCGCCCACAAGCGTCCTTGCCCAGAGGGCACTAAGCACACAGGGACTGGAGGTGATGCGAGCGAACAGAGCAAAGATTCTTGCCCAGAGGGACAGGGTGCTGACGGAGATGGCAAATATAAGTGGCGTTGGACGACTAAGAGGTGGCACGGATTCCAACTTTGTGCTCGTGGAGATGCTGAACAAGGAAGGGAATCCGGACAACGTGGCGGCTCTGGGTGTCTATGAGAAGCTCGCCGAGACCAAGGGTGTCGTGGTCAGGTTTAGAGGGAAGGAACACGGGTGTCTGGGATGTTTGCGCATCACGGTCGGAACGGAGGACGAGGTCACGCGGTTTCTTTCGTCCCTGGAGAATGCACTTGTGGAGGTTCGTGGGGTGTAGAGTCGCATATTGGAAATGTTGGTGTGCGGATACGCCGTGGATAGCAACGTGACAGCTCGTGAAAGTCCCGTTAAAGATGCTCTCACAAGCTCTGCCGAGTGCCGTTTTTTGGTTGCATGGTGAGGAGATATTCGCCGAAGTGTGACCACGCCAGTGGTAGCGAGGGATATGTTCAACCTGGGGACAAGAATCATACCCTGCCAGTGTAGGTTAGATGGAACGGAAATATTAGGCCGAGATGTTTCGAATGGGACCATGCAAATTGGCAGTATTGGAGGAGGCCGGTCAGCAGCCGTGGTTTTGGTATGGAAACACGCGCTTGGAATTAAACCACTTTGATGGTCTTCCGCAGACCCGAACTAAAAACCAAGTTTAAAAATGTGCCAACGATGCCATGAGCCTTCTGTACTCCTACTCTGCTAGAATATGCCATGCCCCGGAATGTGATTTTCAGCTTTCTTGTGGGGGACTGGCAGGAACTTTGGATCCACCGCTCGGGGGGCCAAGCTGATGATTGGCTGGGAGGGAAACCGCTGGGTTTCCTGGGTTTGGGAGACGTTGAAACTTGAAACACTAAACAAATTGGCAGGAAGACAGCTCTGGTGGATGAAATGCGCGCCTGGAAAGGTGGAGTTGAACTCAATTGAACCCTTCTGATCGATATCCCGGCCTCAGATTTGTTTTGGAGGGAATTTCGGGGTTACTGGTCCCCAGACGCCTGGATGCCGCAGTCGCAGCCGCGCTGGCACTTCGCTAGCGATCCCGGTGCCGTCGACAAGACGACGACGATAATTGGGGCGAAGTCGATGACATGGCCCCCCATCCAAGGCAGGCCCGAATGCCTTTGCCTTGCTCGAGTGCCCATGAGTCCATATGGATGTATAGACAACGGGATTGAATGTTGAGCAATGGCAGCGACTCACATGCAACCGCTGCCCGTTCCAAGCCTCCCTCGTCGTACCCACAGTGGACACATGGAAAGTCCTGAGATCATCATCCACTTGGATGGATGGAGTCTTGAAATTCTTAGAGAAGGGAGCCTTGTAACCCATCCACTCATCTCTTTTGCTTCCCCGTGTTTCTTCCTCCGATCGCTTTTGGATAGTCGTTTTTTTCTCTCTTACCTACAGTACTTACTACGTTTCATTCTCTCGTGTGCCGCATGTGAACCACACTATTGCACATAGGTCGCGTGAAGTCATTCATTATATTTTTTTTTCAGTCCACCACCCACGTCTTATTACTCTCTCGCCGTCATCAATACTCGATTGTATTGTCCTCCGTGCTTCTGAATCCAAGACTTGGCGCAGCTTCCCGCGTCTTGCGATTCGTTCTTTTTCGCATTCTTGCCTGTCGAGGACGTCGCCAGGCAAGACCGACCTTCTTTCCTTCCCACTTCTAGAGAAGTAACGAAACTATTCCGATCTCACTCCTTCCTTATTTTTCCCATTTCGTACATTTTACCTCTTTGCACCTTCCACCGTCCATCTGAAAAGGCTGGTGGGCTCTTTTGGCATTCCGCGATATTCATTCCATTCGTTCACTTCAGTAGTTTTAACCTCACTCTCCACCCACCAACCGCAAGGCAGTCTTTCGTGCACCTCCAGCTGGGTGCATTTTCCTGCATGTAGATACCTTGTCGGTCTGTTATACCGAAAAGTTCTGTCGCTCCTTTATATGGTCCCGCCTCGCTCTCTAGATCCTGTCAAATCTAGTTCGGGGATTTTTTTTTCTTTCTGCGCCATTGACCTAAGAGGCGGTCACGCAACTGACTGCGAGCTCACAACCACACCGGGCCGATCACCAATACTGTACTTCTGCCACTCGAAACCTACCCCGTTGAATATCCCACCTCCCTAAGCCTGGAGAACTCGCCAGACGCCACTCACAGGATACAAAAAGTCACCTGCTCAGCAAAATCATGAAGATTACCCATTCTGCCCTCGTGGCTGCCTCGTTCGTGGCTGCCATCACATCCCCTGGCGAGCTCGATTCAACCTCAAGAAGTATGCATTCCTTTCATCTCTGTCTTCCCTTTTCTTTGTTTCCTGGGCCAGCTAGGTGATGTGTGTGTAGTTGGACTCGGTGGGAATCTTGGCTTCTTATTATCATGTCCCAAATCCCTCTTTCACCAGCTGACATCATCATAGCTTCAATAAAAAATGTCGCTAGTACACTCGCCTACGGGACAATGTCCTACTACACGGGCAACGTGACAAACACACCCGAAACCATAGCCACCCTCCCCGATCCGTACTACTGGTGGGAGGCAGGCGCAATGTGGGGAGCCATGCTGGACTACTGCCACTACACCGGGGACGAGAGCTACGTTGACACTGTAACGGAGGCCCTTCTATCGCAGGTCGGACCCGATCTCAACTACATGAACCCAGTCCACTATGGCAGCACCGGCAACGACGACCAGGCCTTCTGGGGCTTCGCCGTCCTCTCCGCGGCCGAGCGTAACCTGCCCCAGCCGCAGACCGACATGCCCTCATGGCTTACCCTGAGCGAGAACCTCTGGAACAGCATGGTATCTCGCTGGAACGTCACCCACTGCGGAGGAGGCTTCACGTGGCAGATATTCGCCGAGAACCCCAACGGCATGAACTACAAGAACAGTGTCAGCAACGGGGGCTTCTTCCAGCTCTCGGCGCGCCTCGCCCGCGCGACAGGCAATGAAACGTACACCGACTGGGCGACCAAGGTCTGGGACTGGAGCGAAGCTGTCGGCCTCGTCAGTTCATCAGGCCACGTTTTTGACGGCACAGATTCTAGTGACAACTGCACCGACATCAACCACCTCACTTTCTCTTATAGCCAGGGAATTTACATGTACGGCGCCGCCGTCATGGCAAACTACACCCAAGACACCGAATGGTCGGATCGCGCCGCCCTCATGCTCGATGCGGCCGAAAACCGCTTCTTCTCCCCCTACGACAACGCGACGGACATCATGTTCGAGCAGGCGTGCGAAACGGTCGGAACCTGTAACGTGGATATGAAATCATTCAAGGGCTACCTCGCGCGGTTCATGTGGTCGACGACTAAGATGCTGCCGGCCCTCACGGACCGTATCAACAGTGTGCTCACCGTCTCAGCCACTGCTGCCGCCCAAGCGTGCACCGGCGGCGATAACGGCACCGTTTGCGGGCAAAAATGGTATGTGGGTGGGTTCGACGGAGAGACGGGCCTCGGGCAGCAGATGGGCGCCCTGGAGATCATCCAGGGCCTACTGGTCCAGGAAGCCGACGCCCCTTATGCCTCGTCTGAGATCGAAGACGTTCGACCGTCGGCCGCCGCCGCGCCAGTCACGCCATCTCCCGCCCCATCTAAGCGATCGGGTATTGCGGACGAGGATGGCGAGGAGGATGCCGCGCTTTCGCTGCGAGTCAACACCGTCATGGTTACATTGTTCGTTGGTCTTGCGCTGATTGCTTTGGGGTTGTGATGAAAGCGACAAACTTTCTATGAGATTTTGCATTGGTCTGATTTGCTCGACTGGCTTACCTTGCCTGGGAAGACGCCATACCTCTTCGTGTGCTTTTGCCATGATGAAGGGATGAAGGGCTACTACCCGCCAATCACAATCAATGATATTTCGGCGACGACAGAGCAGGATCAGGAGGGGAAAAGGGGTACCAAATTGGGCGAATGACCAAACATGTACATCCATTGCATCAAAAACAGGCGTAATGTTTTTGTTCATGTTGCCTTATATTTTTTCCTCTCGGGAGGGGGGCGTTTTTGTAAAGGTTTATCCGGTTCCAAGTGGAAGGTTTTTGGCCTGGAACACGCGGGTGGCAGCAGGTACATACTTGCAGGTAGCACTAGGCGGGAAAATTGGGCAAAATTGAGGTGCTGTATGAATTCGATGGTTATTCTGCTTCATCGGATTGGCTTGAGAACCTCGGGTCTCTCGAGTTTGGTGCTTGTGATATTCCCGAGACAGTGAGTATATTCTTGAGTGCAGAAATGTGCCTGACGGCAATAGGGCTGGAGGAAACCCAAGGACCTAGTATCTGTCGTCATGTCAAAGGTACTGAGGCTTCTCTATATCTGGCGAATAAGTAATTGTCACATGCTAGGAGCAATCTATGCTGGGATCTATCGAAGCCAAGAGTCTATTAACTTCCCTAGTGTTCCTATAATGAGCCTGCAAAAAATATATATGTCGGATGAGATATCCCAAGGGTCCGCTATGCTATATGCTAAGTAAGATAGTATAAACGTCAAAATGGATGGCATCCATGATCCAACAATTACTGAACGAAAGACAGGGCGCAACTCCCGAAAAAAAAGCAAATAGTTCCCGTCGCTTCAAACACCGGGGTATTTCAAACTCTGTGGGTATATGATGATTGTAATAATAAAAACAATAGCAGAAACCGAAAACGCCGAGATTGATGAATCAAGATTTTCCTTGGACGGCAACGAGTGAACCACAGTAACGACGGATTTGTGAGAAAAGTAAGTGGTGAAGATATGGACAGACGTTTGAGGGAGAAAAATGTCGGTCAGATGTCATGGCCACTCGTAAAATCTGATCCGTTTTTCCTGGATTGGACTTTCAAAGTATGGCGAGAGCGATGCATGCTGCGGAAACCACCATAAACATGCCGTTCCCGCTCCGGCTGATAGATGCGGTGCCCATCGAATTCGGTGATGTATTTTCGCTGGCGGTCGGGGTCGACGTTACCCTGGTGTCTGTCTGATGGATCGTATGGCCAGCCTCATCCGTTATAGCGTCGGTGGTGAGTTCCAAAGTTGGGAGGGAGTTGGGACGCTCCCCAAGGGTGAGTAGTCCCCATTCCAAGTTGGATCCCGAGTAGGTACTTGTCACAGTATCTTGATCTTCACCTTGCGATTGCAGGCATGTTGCTATTGTAGTCCCATCGAGTTGGCATTCGAGGGTCCGGGTTTGGCTTGATCTTGTTAATATAATGCATAAATTATGAGTCTCTGAGATCAAAATGGACATAGCACCCAGGAAAGATTTCCTAGTCTTTCTATCATCGGGGGAAGTGAAGTACTCACGAGGAGGGCAAGGGGGTGCTTAGAAAAAAGGTCGATGTTCCTAGGCCAAAGGTGAATGATCCGTCGGGTAGGGTGCATGGTATCTCGATATCTGTTCGACAAAAGGCGCAGTATGAGGTCCAGTCGTCATTCTGGAGATTGATTAGCGAAGATTCCTCAACCACGTCTTATGGGTTGTGACATACCGATGTCACCACGGTAGCTACGATTTGTGACCACCAAGCCGAGCTCAGACCGGGACCCCATACATCAATTTCGGTTTGTGTGGGTATAACCCCTGGGTCTGCTTCCGCCACGCCTTGGTCTTTCAACTCGGTGACAGATGAGGTGCGGGTTGGGGTGACGGATGACGGCAATGATTCTGCGATGCAGCCCGTTGCGAAAAGGGGGAAAAGGCACGCGACCATCAATTGCCTAGGCCCCATCATTTTTGCGGGTCTGAGGAGAGTGTATTCTCCCTTGCTCGCGATGTGAAGAGCAGAATGAGGTTTGAAGCCGCGATCAACACTGAGCAATCCGACCGTTCCAAGCCGGTGTATTCCTGCCTTGAAAAGAACTTGTTGAGGCCTGCTTCATTGATATCGTCCTCATGCATGCACGGCCGCTGTTGACAGATGCCAGTGGGGAGGGCTGGGTGGAGGGTGGCCGGCTGATAGGAAGAGTTGACGATACAGAACAGTAGTCCGTGTGGTAGGCAGCTGGAAAATAATAAGGCGACTGCTGATGCGGAGAAAGAGCGGTCCAATATAAGATTCTAGAATGACACAACAATGCGTTGGGGAACCGGCATTCAAGTCCCGAAAGTATTTACTGTACAAACTCAGAAGTGCCGGACGGGGAGGAGGAGGCTCAACTGGACCAGAGTGCTGGGAGATTCGTGGAAAAGTAGTCGGGCGGGTGTTGAATTGGCGACCGATAGGTCACGGCAGGACTCTCCGGTGCAGTATCTCGACGCGAGGTTGAAGACCAGGACAAAGATGGGGGAACCGCGGCCAGAAAACCCATGCTTGGGGGGACAAGAGCAGAAGATGACGTGGAACGGGGAAATAATTTTCGTCACGACCGGACGGAGCGCAGAGGCCTGTATTTCTATGGCTCATATCGTCCTGTCGTTCTTGGCACTGGCTTCCTCCCCGCATCGGTGCTTTTCGTAGGCTTGGCACCGATATCTTACTGGCAAGCACGGCATGGACACCGTTTGACGAGAGATAGGAAGGAACGGGTAGCGACTGCCACGTACCAACTCTGGTCCTTCCTTCTTTCTTGAGTCTGGGTTTAGAATGAATGAATGATGAGTATCACCTTCTTCGACGTGTCCTGGATGGGCAGCTGCTAGCCGAGAAGTTGGCTGGTGATAGCTTCATCTTTGCGGGGAGGAGCTGAATCGACCTGCATCCATGTCAGCCCGCGCACTAGAGCAAGGGGGAAATCAGCCAACTCACGGCATTGCATACGGAGTATGCTTGACTAGACCCCTTAACCACCAACTGGTTAGGTATTACTTTCTCTCTAATTTATATATTATTCCTGAAGCCACTGGGAAGCTTCAACCTGCTCTGTGCAGCTCAGTCGGCCGAGAATAATAGAGTCAGGATTAAAAAGTGGCGCCAAGCTTGCTGCCTCAGAGGCACAGTTCGAACTAAAATTAGGGGTTGGACAATAATGGGAAAGCGTTGTGAGCCTGGAGAACACCATCCATTAGAGAATCAGGCTCTGGAGTGATTGCGCTTTTAATTATTAATAAAGAGCTGGGTCGCGATGGAAATTGCACGTCCTGCAGAAGTCAGGCCGTGATAAATAAATGTGGAGTACAGAGAAGTCGACCCAATTATAAGCACAATTGAAATATACGTAACTGTAATTAAGAGCTGTGTGGAGAACAGGTTTGAAGTTTGACGCAGTTGGCAAAAGTTCTTTCTACAAGCTGCTGATACTAGGATGGGAATTAGGTCAGTGCCTCAGCCAATGGGACAATCAAAATGTGAGTTGAAGTTGGGAGCAAGATATACGATAGAAGTTCTGATAAAAGTCGACCTGTTGCCATATCAGTGTGCCCTTAACGAGACACCAGAACAATGTTGCCGGTGGCCAGTGCTCTCAAAATGGGGCCTGACATCATTGCCTGGCACAGAGTCTATGACCTCAAGAGCCCCTCCCCCGCCTTTCGCCAAACATATTCAAACCCAGCGACCTATCACAATATCACCATGATAGATTCATAGCCACGATCAATTCTCAAAAAAAAAATTCCCTCTCCTCTCAAAACATTTCGCGATCTGGCAGCAGTCCGATACTAATAATATGTCCATCTTGAGGCACGGGCTGAGTAGGTGCTTTTGTGGCTCGGCGATTCGGTCTTGTACTACTAGTTTCCTACTAAAATTACTATCATTGCAATCAGCCATCAACGTCCTGGGGACGCAGTCGCACCTCAGCCTCATCTGTGCCTCCATCAAGAGACTGCAGCGTCCATGTCCACCACTCTGCCTCCAGGTCATCATTCCACCATGGCACGACGGATTGTGCCACAAGCAAGGGAAACTCAACCTCCGCAATTGATGGCCCATGTTTACGTGCTGTATTGTTGCTTCTCCCCATGGCTCGTGCGAAGTTCTGCATGAAGGCCATTATTGCCAACCCCCCAACCACAACCAACCGCGTGGACAGCCGGCCGCGTTCCATCCCTTTGCGAATAACATTGAAGGGCAGCTTATTCTCCCATATTCGCTCTGGGCCATCCTTGTCTTCTCGTTGGTTGTGTTGTCGGGTTGCCACCCCCACCGCACATGCACAGCCAGGATGCAGCTTTCTGGGCCCCGCGAATGTCGACCTGGCCATACACAGCTCTACGCACACAGCATTCTCTCCGGTCCCCGCAGAGGATTTCAGCTACATCAGCCATCAGTTTTCCCGCAGAAAACCAAACGACCGACTCTGCTTTCTGAGTGGCCCAGCGCCCTCTATTGAGCATAATGCAGAAGTAGCCGGCTGGTGCGGGTCGGTATTAGCTTACACACATTACAGTTGCTACATAACAAGGTTCTTCTTGTTCCGAAGCTGCCTGCTAGTGTGTATGTACGACCGTACATGCCGGCTCCTTTCTCCTCGCGACCGGACAGGTACCCCTGGATAAGACCTGTGAGTGGCAGCCTCATCGCCGCCATTGCCAGGTGGTTCTGCATGTGCGACGTACCTTTTTCTGGATTGTCCAGCCTCTTCCGAACAGCAACTTCCGAGCGAGTATTAGAAACAAAGTCGATATTAAATAACGCCGCCGCCTTGGCCGCAAAGGACACTTGCCCGAACCAGGCTTTGCAACGACACTCTGCGTACAAATACTAGTGTCAATCCCCTCTCATACTTTTACTCCCAGATCTTTGTTGTCTTGTCATCTGCTCTACTAGTAGTGATTTAGGACAGCATCCCTTCGAGCTACATCATCTTCTCGTTCGACCTTATATGTTCAACTTACATCCTAATCTCAACATGCTGTCTAAGAACAAGACCACGTTAGCTGCCGCTGTGGCCGCAGCTACAACTGGTACCGCATTGGCACAAGATGCAACTCCCACCCCGGGCACTACCCTCACCACAGTGACTGGAACTCCCGCAGCCACAACATCCGTCACATCATTGCTTCTCGGCCCATTTGGTGGCGTTGGTTTCATCCACGCCTCTGTGGTGGAGGTCGACGAGTCTTCAACAGTGTACGCTCTAGACTGCGATGAGGATCATCCTGAGGAGTGTGATATCTCGCCGTTCACTGTCACCGAGGGAGACAAAGACATGCACATTGTTAGCTCCTATATCGGTGCTCCCATGTAAGTCTGGTGGATTGAGAACTCCTCCCAGTCCTTCAAATACTCATCATATTCTATATTTATAGGGTGGCCGACTATTCCTGCACATTCACGGGTCTCGCTGAGACCGACACTCTGTCCTGCTATTACACGACCACCACGTCCGGCGAAAAGACCTCCGAGATGACCACTGAGTACGACGACCCGAGCCTATACTTCTCGCCGGTTACCATCACCGCGGGTCTCGAGCTCCTCGAGGAAGCATCAGCAACCAGCACACCCGAGCCTACTACGGAGTCTCTGGATGGCTCTGGCGACCCCGAGGCTGATGGTTTCTCGGCAGAAGACGCCGACTCCAGCGCCACGGGTACAGCAGAAGCTGAAGAGAGCTCAAGCTCGACCGGCACTGTGACCTCGGAATCGGAAGATTCCACATCGACCAACGAGCCTGTCGACGTGAACGCTGGAAATATTGTCCCACGAAGTGGTGCAGCAGCAGTTATTTTCGGCGCTCTTACCGCCGCTTTTGCTATGATCTAGGCTGTGGAACACTAGCATAGATCCTGCTGTGGTAGGGGAAAGCTTTCGGTCCTACCTGTTTCTCACTCGATCTCCATTTTGACGATATTTTCACGAATAATGGGACGGACACACAAAGCACATGCATCGCACGAATGGGAGTACAGACGGAGGTTATAGAGGAGAAATACTCGGGCGGAAGGACTAGGATCAACATGCAAATCGCGACCGGAAAATGACATCTGCTAGAGTTCTAGGGGTTTGATTTTCTTACAAAGGGCATAACGGCGACTCTCATGGAGGTCATATACTTAATACATGATGGCAGAGCGCCACTCGGAAAACGGGAGCGGAGTGGCTTGGTGTTGGGGTTTGAAATATTGGATGGAGTACACTGGACACGGCGAAAATCCCACCGATTACACTCATTAATAGCTATTGATAACTTAGTAGTACCTAGACACACCGACCTAGATATGATACCACAATCCTTACGGAATAGAACCAACGCAGACGAGCTTGGGTTTGCGGAACCAACAAATCATCTGTCCATTGAAGATGTGAGAGATCCCGAGTTACATTGCGATAAACCCCAAAGACTCGCTGTTTACGGTCTGGACTTGGCTAACACAGGACATTCAAGATCAAGAATCTCCGTGGCTCTATAATAGGCCCGATCACGCCAGCAATCAATGTAGATATTCGACCTCTTGTAATCTTCCGTCGTCGTCTCGGTGTGACTGTCTCCGGAAGTCGGAAGCGTAACAAGAGCCGAATGATACAAATAAAGTAACCTACAGCAACTATACTATCCTTGGAGGAAATTCTCATCATATATCAACTCCCGGTAGTCTAGGCTTCTTATTCTCGGCTCCTAATGTGCGTCTCTCCCGACGAGACTTGGTTGTCTTGGAGTTGAGGGATGACAGACGGGATGGCGTTTTGGGTTCGGGTGTCGACTGGATAGTGCCTTGGTACAACAAGATTGCCATTTGTAGCACCAGCACGATACACCAGGGTATGAGCGGTGGGTTGAAGGCATAGCAAGGGCCCAAGGGGTAAAATACGCCGAGGAAGTTTGGAATGCTTTTTGCTTGGGGATACCTTCACTACTTACTAAAGCATCTTGGGCACGCATGCAGAGGATTAGTGGCTGCTGAGAGCTAGGGCAACCTGGGCTGGCCGACTTACATTTCCACGTGATAACTCCGCCGATTCCATCATACTTCGATCCTGAAAACCTACAAGCAGTGCTAGTGGGAGGCGGAAAAGAAAACATCTTGTTGCCAGCTTTCATCCGAGGCGACAAAACCAAGTAAGGGATACCTATCCGTTGTTTTCTCGTCCTGAAGCGCTGGAGACAAAGAAACACCGCTCGCTCAACACGCGATGTCTCCATAACCCTATTCGATCTTCTGCGCCTTGCCTTTTCCAATTCATCCAATCTGAATTCTGCTTCGAACCCTTGCTTTTCGGGCGTCACTTCTGCCATGCAGTCTCGATAACTTCCCCCCTAGATCTGCCCATCGTGATATCCATCACCTTCGGAGACGTGAGTGGAGGAGGGTTGCATCCCGGGACCAGGGGGTTTGCAGACCCACACGCTATGCAGCCCGACCAGCCAATTTCTTGCCCTATCGCAAGCACCCTCCCTCATAGGGGCGGCCCAAAGATGAACTTTCTTTTCTCTGTATGAAGAACAGTTTTCTAGAATCCCGGATCCTGCCATTTTGTCATGCACAATGGTTTATCAGATCTCAGCTTTCGTCACACAGAAGGGTTCTCCATGGTCGGCACAGCGCTTAACTATTTCGTGCCCTCCGATGGGAGAGTGACAGAAAAGAAAGTTAAAAGGAGGTTGAGATATATAGATGCATTTGGAGCTCTATGAATGCCAAGGCGCTGTTCCCGATTTCTTCTCCTTCCGATCAATTTACTATCTAATTCAACAACTCACTTAGTCTTTCTTATGCTCGATATCCGAGAATGCTTGGCACGACCGACGGATATGCTCTTATTGGGGCGTTGCTGGGCCTGAGCTGGCTGTTCTGCGGTTTGAGGCTCCATGTCCGAATATGGCTGCTCAGAAGTCCGGGATTGGACGCCGCTCTGTTATTACTGGCCATGGTGAGTCTGAACCTCAGTTGAAGACATAACAAGGCACAATGTCAAGAGAAACTAACCAACTAAGGCCACCTACCCATGCTTCACGGCTTTCGCAGTCGGGATAGTAACGAACGGCCTCGGCTCAGATGTCGCGAGGACCCAGAACGGTGGGATCGGTGGAGGGCGGGGAAATTCTACTACTTCTTCTCCGAGCTCTCCTTCATCGGTCCAGCACACTCATACGAACTGACTGCAGAGTGGTGCTCCGCCGCATCCTGCCCAGACAAGAGAAAGTCCTCAGGACAATTGCTGTTCTCGCAGTCGGCATGACGGTAGCATACTCGACCATCTTTTTCTTCGTCTCAATCTTCCAGTGCTGGCCCGTCAGCTACTTCTGGCAGTACATGATACCCGGAAAGCAAGGAAGCTGCATCAGGAAAGAGACGCTCACGACCAAGTATGTTACCATGTCTGTGTTGCTCGCAATTCATGCAGCTATCAGCGTGGCGAGCGACTGGATCTTGGGTTCCATACCGTTCTTCATGATGAGACATGTGCAAATGAAATGGTAGAAGAAGACAGTTACCTGCATGCTACTGAGCCTCGGTGTTTTGGCTGGAATCGATCCAAAGGAGCAGGTCAATAACCGTGTCATCGGGGAAGCCGAGAAGCGTGTCGCAGAGTGCGATTGTAGTCGAGAGAATTTTTGTGAATGAGGAAGATGGTGGGCGTGTGAGCAGTGATAGAGACAGTGAGTCGGATGACACTGGTAGGGAAGATTGGATGGATAGGGGGGGGGTGTGATTCGAAGTAGCAGTCATTAATTAGGTAGAGGGTGCTTACTTCAGACTTTAGACGACCGAGTAACTCTTCGATGTACCATCTCAATCTTTCTTTTCGTGGTCAAGCCAGCGACCTCGTGTACCGTGGGGAGATATAGGCACACGTGACTGTCTCCATTTTAAATACGAAGCAAGTGCGACGCGCAAAGAAACCGCGTCCATGATGATAAACCCCTCCATGTTAACATCGCGGGGCAGCTCTCTAAATTACACCAACACCAAAAGCTCATGTCAACACTGACAATGTCTCAACCATCTTCTACTGCCCCGCGGCAGCTCTCTTTAACAGAGGAGCTTGAGAAGCTCGAGCAATCCATTACACTTACCTTACAAGGCAAGTTCAGGACTCTTTCAGCGCTGGCGCTCGCTTTCCTAACTTGGTCGCAGAAATCGACGCCAATTTCAGCAGAGCACACCGAATTGTGACAACTAGCATATTGCCAGTAGTGGAGCAATATGGTGAGCACTCACGAAATGTGTGGGAGGCTTCCAAGGTGTGCCCTCCTCCATTCCAAATACCCTTCCTCTGCACATCGCTAACTGGTAGTCGTCTCGCTCCGTAGTTTTGGAAGCAATTTTTCGAGTCTTCGGCCAACTGTTCCCTGTCAAACTACGAAGAAGCCGCCTCGAACCCCGACGATACAACGGAACAACCAGACGAGAGTTCTATGCCAATGGAAGAAAGCACCGAAGTAGATCGACTAGAAGACGATACAGCGGAGACGCCTAGACCGAAACATCATGTCGGCGACGATAGCATGATGTCGCGCGACGAAGTGTCCGGATCTACGCCGAGGCCGCCCGCAACAAAGACCATACATACCAATTCCCAATTTGCCAATCTAGGCAGCCCATACGAGGACCTCCGTCAAGAGCTCAAGGTCGAAAGCACTGCCCAGGCAGAGGAATTCGAAGTCGACTATACTCTAGGCTCCGAGATGGATGATAGGAAAGACGAGACGGAAGTTCTCAGCGACAGTGATGCGGACGAGTCTGCTCTTCTTGCTGCACATACCCGCCGTTTGCCCGATATGAGCATGACGCCTCGAGCTCCAGCCACAACCCTCAAGCTTCAACCCAGCACGGTCAAGGGAGGAGATAAGAACCCGCTTCTTCACAGAGTATTGGACAAGAATTATCGCATACAAGCTACCCCTATGAAGGGTAGGTATAGTCCAATTATGGGCGGCAGGCGCAAACGGGAATATCAGAGGGACGAGCCAAAGGATACATGGGACTCCCCCATGTCCAGCCCCGAGATCGCGGCACCTCAACTACGATCCGCAGCTTTCATGTCACCGATAAAAGCGGCTCGACTTGCAGGCATGTCGGGGCCGCTGATGTCCAAGGCTGGACCGAGAACACCTGGTGTCAGCGTACAAACACCAATGACGCAGAAGCGACGTGACGTCTTTGCCAGTGCGCGTAAAGTTGGGGGTGACGATACTAAGACCATGGAACTCGGGCGACCCATTGGCGGGGGGGTCAGAGATAAGGGTAAGAGTAACAAGAAGGGCAACAAAACTGAGGAGATTGCATGGAGCAGCGACGAGGATGATGAATTGTATGGAGGATTCAGCCCGCCAAAGACGTTGCATTTTGCCATGTCGCAGAGCAAGCTGATGCAAACACCTGGTGAGCTAATCCTATTCATGATGGAGGTTGAGAAAATTACTGACCATATCGGAAAGCCCGAGAAGCGAGTAAGCGTATCGTGGAGGATATCCTCCTTACTGCCGGAGCAGAGCAGAGCGAGTCTTCGGAATTCAGCCCAAGTCTTGTCAAGATGAACAAAGACATCTTAGATGACAGCTTCTAGGAAAAGCATCGTCTTGAAATGGTAGCGGAAGTTCTGAGCGATATGAAGCTGTCAGGCCACACATCAGGAACGTAGCGACAAAAGAACCTGACGATGATGGTAAAGGCCAGCATATCAGACCTGAAGACTTGGTCTGCGGGAGACGTGCAGGACGTCATTGGGGATGCACCGAGACAGACTGAGAGTTGATAACGAGCAAAATATTACGGCCTTTGGGATACTGGTAGGCATCGTGGGGGAAATCCAGACGCCAAAGTTGGCTACGAGTACCACAAGGCGAAGCGACAAGGTTAGTGTTACGAACACCCTGACAAGGATTGTTGAATCATGGAACGTACCAATTGATCTCGGATCCTTCCCCGCCGGCCGGTACCCCACAAGGCCGATGTATCTCATCGTTTTTCATCACATTGCGGTGAAGATGAATGAGCATTCGTAATGCCCGGAAGAAAATGTTGAAGCCTGAAATCCTTCTCTTCTGTCCTAAGAGTCAAGGCTACGAACTCGACTTACGCGTTCCAGTAATCCACGGTTACATATAATGCAAGATGCACTGCAGATTGCGGCTCGCCGATCGGAGGCCATGGTTGCCATGGATGATGCCACCTGAACGAAACGAGAGCCTCAAACTGAATTAAGAAGTCTACATCTATAATGAGCCTACAGTAGCCCAAACATGCGTGTGACCAAGCTTAAAGTGGCAATTTGGACTAGGCACATGGGCACGGCGTGGCTTGCAGTTAAGCTTTCGTCAGATATTCTGGTGCCTTGGCGACCTACGCATGGCAGCCGGTATGGATCCAATCAGATCCCCACAGTTTTTTACCGTATCGGCGGAAGCTGTAGCTACAAGGGGCTCCTGCGTGAGGTGAAAATTCTGGTGCCTGAGGGAGGATCTTATCCCCACTTCACAGGGCTCTCGCAGGAGCACTCTCCGGCTGGTTGGATTGGCCAATTGCCATCGAATTCTAATGCTCTTTTGCAGGCTACCAAGGAGCTAGCCCTACGTACGTACGTCTGCGTCCCGGAGAGGCTTCAAAATGCCCATCAATGGGTTGCGATACTACCGGAATAGGAAGCTGGATATGTAGTCAGCCAGTGGCGTGGATTTGGATCACAACATGATACCATGCTATGAAAGATGCCTGGGGGGAATGCTTGACGTGAATTCACAAGAACTACGCACGATTGGCGACTCGAAATTTACACCCATGCATGGGACATGCATGGGTCATGGAATGATGTACTTCGCCGGCATGGTGAGTCACGAGCGAACGAACAAACGAACAAATGAACGAACGGGGCACCACCTCCTCCCCACCTGAGGAATCAAAGCTGATGGTAGAATAGAAACCACAGGCAGGAGAAGCGTGATCCTATCCATACTCCATAGCACCCCCCTCCCCCCCCGGAATATATCTACCTAAAATTTACTCGTGGTCGTCACGTCCCAAAAGCCTTGCCTTACATCCACATCCTCGCAGTCATATCGACACATCCCTGTCCAGATAATATGTGCTGGGGTATGTATACCTCGCCATGTCGGTGCCAAACCCAGGTCACGGGGGGAAAGAGGGGGTAGTATGAGTATACTCTATACATGGGGTACTTCAAACACGTACAGCACATACCCTCGTATGTGGTGAAGTGTGCCCATCTCTGAGCAGGGGGGTAGCTTGGGGAGACTTGGATCGAAATCACCGTCAAGACGTACCTATAATCTATTCCTGGATATGGCGATGAGGGGGATATCCTCCTCTCATCACGGAAACATTAGATCACATATACACATCCCTACTGCCACATCGCCATCTCCTACCGCCTATACGTGACGGAAGAGGAAGGGAATTTCTATATATTAGTCCGACCTCGTTCCCCTTGCGTGGGCCGACTTGCTCTTGCTTCATCATCACCAACCAGCACAAGGCACTACAAGAACAGGAACTACAACATTGATACAGACGCACAATACCTTCAAGCTCCTCAGCTTCGGCAACAAATTTTCACGCCCCAGCAACTGCAAGCGTTTCATTGCTACCAACCCAAACGAACATTTCCCAACCTCAAGCCCACAACCATAACCACAACCGCCAAACTACCATTCAACATGCCTAGCTCCAACACCAACAGTAAATTCTCCACCCCCTACTCTCTTTCCTTCATCCGGACCCCCCCAATATCCCCTCCCCTCCCCTAGCCTCTCCCAGCTCAGCCCCCAAAACTAACAACCTCCCTTCTCCACCCCTCCCCCCCCCCCCTCCCCCTCCGCCTAGCCAACACCTCCTCCTCCGCCTCCACCAACATGCCCTCCTCCAGCGCCGCCTCAACCTACTCCTACTCCACCACCTCGACCGAATTCAAAAAACCCTCTTCTTCTTCTTCCTTCTCTTCCTCCTCTCCCACCGCCGAAAAGTCCAGCTCCCGCTCGAGCCCCATCAAGGACAAGAAGGAAGCAGCAGCCTCCGATGCCAAAAAGATCAACAAGTCCCAGATCAGCTTCAACATGTAAAAAAAAAAAAAAGCCCAACCAACCAACCAACCAGACCGAGCCAAATCCGGGCCGAACCGCCTCCCCCTCCCCTCCCAGGGGTAGGGGGCGGAGGGGGAGATGGTTGTCGTGGCTGTACAGAGAGAGCAGAAAAGCCCTTAATCGGGGGGAGGAAACGGAAAAACGATGAAATGGGAAGGACCAGGACTTCAAGTTGGCTCAGGGGGCTGGAAGAGTAGTGGCAACGAGCAAATGAATGGATAGATGGAAGATATGCGACAGAGAGAGCGCACCACCTGCTTCCTTTATTTTCCCTTTTCCCTTTTCCCTTTTCCCTTTTCCCTTTTCCCTTTTCCCTTTTCCTTTTCCCTTTTCCCCTTCCCCTTCTCCCCTTTCCCCTTCTCCCTTTTCCCCTTCTCCCCTTTCCCCTTTCCCTTCTTCCCCGGTGGATCCCTAGAGCGCTCGTTATACCAGGTGCTAAAGCTACTCCCCAACTTCCCGAGCATCGCATTTCCTAAAATTTCCTTGACTCTTTCCTCTATTTACAGTTCTCACTGCTCGGCTCCAGAGCTTTTCCTGGGGTTCCATTATCTAGTTTCACACTCTCGTCCCCTTATAGTTTCTTAACATAATCAAAACCAACCACCATGCTCGTGGAAACAAATCTTTGCTCTATTTATTTAAACATTCTTGTGCTACCAGGTGTGTCTACCGGGCTTGGGCTTATCATCAACGAGCTCATCGTCAATTCGGCCAAAAGACGCCCTCGGCTTAGACCTGACATTGCCTTTCAAGACCATGAACCCGAACGGCAACAATAACACAGTAAATCGTCTTTTGTTGACTAGGGACGTCTGCAGCTATCAATTCCCAAGACGTTCTTTTTCTGCACGCCAAAACTCCTCTATCTGGCCGCTGCTCTCGAGGCCTTTTACGCACAACAATGACTAAGAATCAGCATGCCGCCGTTTAAAAAACGTCTAGAAACATTGGCCAAGTCGTTCCAGAAGGCATTCGATACCCTCTATCACCCAAAGACTTCCAACTATAGCACAGGCGCAAGAAAATATTCCAAAATGTCATAACCCACTTCGAACCACCCCGACTTGTCCTCGGGGCTAAATCCTTGGGTCCAGATCCCCCCATCCACCCTCGCCAGGAACTCTTGGAATGTTTCGAGGCGCTCTGCATCGTCGAAGAGTTTCTCCAGTGCCCTCTTGTCAAGACAGTTCTGAAGGATATCCCCATCCACATGCTTCTTGTACGTCGCTCCTGCTGGCCCCTCGTCCTGAATATCATCATCGACGTGCTGGTTGAACGGGCATACTAGCTCAGACTCCTCGGCAAGTGCCTGAATAAGCTTCAGCAGTTTGGTTGTATTCAAATCCATCAGCGTGAGATGTACGAGACTGCCATCAATACAGAGCCCGAGCATGTCCTCTCCGGTCGGCGCATTCAGAATAGCTCCGTATTGTGTTTTGCGGTCTAGGCGTTGCCAGTAAGGCCGAAAATGCCCCAGCCGGAACTTTCGGATCGAAGAAGGCAGCTCTCCATCGAAGATGATGCTAAATTCAGCATTAACCTTCCCCCACGGTACAGTCATGCCTGTGATGCCGCCGTGCTTGTCAGAGAGCATAACAAGCTGCCGTTTCTGTTCCGGTGTGTCGTCGTCGCCGAGGGTTATCATGTGGACTGCTTCTCGCGTGATGGGGTCGCAGTGCAACAGTTCCATGTTACCCTTGCTCTCGTCCATGTCGAGCTTCCATTCGATAACCTCGAGCGAGTGTCTCAGGCTCAGAGCGAACAAAGACTTTCCGTGCAACTCCAAAGCCACCGCTGGTGAGTCGATCTCGTACGTCTCAACTTCAATAAGTCTCTTCTGGTTGAGGTCTAATCGCTGCCAATGCAGGAGATCGTTTCCGCAAAAGAAGAGCCCGTCATTGCCAGCCACTATTGCGGTAATCGGCTCGTCCATTTTCACCCTGTGGCGTGTCCAATAACGTATTTTACGTGATGGTTTCGATTCGTCCATTGTTGGTACTTGGTTGTTGACCTCGGCCGACACTATGACGAGCCTCCCTCCCCGCGTCCCGACCACGAAGAACCGCCAAATCTGGCCTCTGTTTTCGAACAGCCACTCAAAAATGCTGAATATCTTGTCGTCCTTTTTGCCCAGCCCCGATATATTCTGCTCCCATTCTCGGTCCTTATTGGAGGGTTGGGAGAGGTCTTCCCCCGTCTCGGGGTCGATGAAAACAAGGGAAGTGCAGCCATCACGTTCCACAGCCGCAACGAGACACCCGAGACCTTTCGAGTAGATAACGACAGTTGCGGTACCATGGACAGGTATGCTGCGTGGCAATGGGCGGCGGCCAGGCAGGAGCTGGGTCAGGAGAATTTTCGACTCCCCTGTATCACCCCCTAGCATTACAAGATCAACGGTTCCGTCTGATACGCCGCTTGAGTGTGCGATTGCGGATACTGAAGCGATCGGAATTGTTGGGCTAGACTGGTTGCTCATGTCAAGGGCGAAAACTTGGTCTCGCTCGGAGAATCGGTTCAACTTGCGGCTGGGCTGGGAGATAAGGTATAGCTTGTCGTCGGTGCACACTAGCGCTGACGATGGAAGACCAGAATGACGAACGTGGGAGGCCGAAACTCCAAACTTCTCAGCAAATACTACATGCCCATCGTCGGTAGGACATATCGTAACAATGTCTCCGCTCCTCGTGCCCATCACAATCATTGGCTGGTCGATATCGTTACCTGATACCACGATGCTCGTGATTTGTTCTATTGGGGAGCTCGACATGGACGAAGACGGGTCCATGACTGGCTGCGAAGGTTCGTGTGACATGGTGGCAGTCGCTAAGTTCTGCTCAGTAAGCTGTTCATTAACAGATGGGGACGGCAATAAACAAACCAATGTTGATGTTGACAGGACCGCCCACAAGCTCTTGCCAGTCTCCCTTGACCTGGTGGAGAGAAATGCTGGGGAGACCATCCAACCACGTAGCCACAAGAACACAGTTGGTGCCCTTGAATGTGTCTACAGATACCGCTGAGATACTACCGTCCACCGGCGTAGATGCGATGACCGAGACTCTCAACTCGCTGAGAGATAACAGATGGAAATGGTACTGGCCCCGAGCGTGGGTTGCAAGAACTGCAACATCGTCGCCAATACTCGCCGCTACTACTGTCAAATCGTCGGCGTGGAGAATTTCGGCAATTGGGTGGCGAGCACTGTGATAGTTAGATGACCATAAAAGGTAGGTGCTCGAGGGGGGGACACCTACTGCTGGAACGGCGTCACCAGAGTGACAGATGTGGCTGTCACCTGGACAATTAGACCACTTGTCATCTGCCTCGCCTCTATGGTTTGAGAGAGGAGGTCGTAGGGGGCTTCGTCTTCTGAAAGATAGCCCACGTTGTCCCATTTTGCATCTAGACCTAGCGCATCCGACTTGTTGGCAACAGATATGAGAATATGGTAGATGTTGCCAAATTGAAAGAACCAGGCTCGGTGGGAAAGGTCATGGTCTATTTCTGCGCCAATGATTGCTTTCAGTCCGTGTCGATATTCTGTGATTGCACCGTGAACACCCCTCCCAGTCGCAGCGAACAGCCGGTCGGATCTGGCGAAGTGCTTTGAATCTACTGATTGAGGGTCCCTAACAATTGCGAGGTCCACACTAGGGGACCAGTTTGGAAGTCTCGCGACGTCTCTCGTGGCATATCGTGGGGGAAACTTGATCAAGTTAACAAAGATCTTGTGATGGCAAAAAGGACCACTTACCGCTAAGAGTTTGCCAGGCCCAGACTCGCCCCCAATGATCAAGATGTCGCTAAATCGACCCGGAACACCGCAAAAGGCGGTCGATATATTGCAGTCAAACTTGCCCACCTCAAGGCTTGAGCTAAGAACGTTGAACTTGTCGCTCTCCAGAAGTACAACAACACCATCTTCCCTCCCCAAGTATATCGCGTCGTTGTTTTCGGTATAGGAGTGCATTCGGTAGGGCCGGGTCCAGGCAGTCCAAAGTGGCGGCTCCAGTCCATGATGCATCGCCGTCTTGTCACTGTACTCAATGTGAACCGACTCGAATGCGGGGCTACCCTCTAAGACTCCTTTACAAGACCCTACACTGTTCTCAGAGATGATTAAGAAGGCGGATATGACCGTGACAGGGATGAGAAGGATCGGCGTTTGATGGCGGGCAGGTAGTCTGTGAGGTCTTTTGTTCGGGTCGTCCAGGACTTCGGTGATGTTGTCTCCGGCCGTCCAGTCATATGATATCATCTTGGCTTGGTTGCGCTCTACAATTATAAGGAGTAGGATGCTGTGGGTCGGTGCATTTGGTTGGGGGTATAGGAACTCCATTTGCTGGATGATATCGACATCGAGGCTCTTCTTGTGTCTCCCAGCGATGGGTTGAAGGGGCTGTCGCTGTGCATATTGCTCCGTAAGCTTCTGCATAGACTCCAGTTCGTATACGACGAGAAGTCCCTCGGGACACGCGAGTGCTAAGTGACGGGACTCAGGGTCGATGGCCATTCGGAAACCAGGGTGGCCGGCAGCGGTCCTATCTCGACTCTCCTCCCGTACCCATCGAAACTCGAGCGCCCCATAAGCATTCTCCTCTACGAAGAGAAACACAACATCTCCATTCTCCAAAGCTAGAACCAACATTTGGGGCGGCAGTGTGCGGGAATCTAACTCATCCTCAGCCTCCTGAGTTCCTCCCATCGAGTAATCAACATCCGGCACGGGGCCGAACACCTTGGCATTTCTGATCCTCGACCCAAAGTCGTTCTTTCGAATGACGTCGTGGAGGCTCTCTTCAAGCTCCTCGCGGTGGGGCCGTAGCTCGCATATTTGAACGAAGTGATCCTGAAGAAAGGAGTACGGTCAGCTGCCGGGAGTGTCCTCAAAGTAAACAACTTGCAGAACAGGGCGCTATATTATGGTACATACTCCGATAAAGGCAACATCGTTGGCCCGACTAGACCTAAGCCGTACTGGTAGGATATTATTGACTACAGGACTCTCGATTAAGGTCCGAGTGAGGATTCCACAGTCGAGGGGCCTCTGAGGAACCCTAGTTTGTTGCGGCTCCTGTTGTCTCCCAGGCTGGAGAATAGTGTTCACCCCAATGGTTCGGGTTACCCACTGGCCATTTTCCAAGACGCTCGTCTGAAAGGACATGGCGCTGAACCATGACAAGGAGCATGTACTGGATCAAGACGGTTGTTCGAAAAGACCTGCGGGACTCGGGCTCCTTGTCCGAGTTGAGGGAAAAGGTTCTGGCGACTAGCTATATGGACAGGATGGCACAGCGACAAAAATTTGAAAGATTCACGCTGGTGCCTCTAACCGAAGCTGTCGGATTTAGACGGCAGGAGGCGCTTACACTTATCCGGGGAATGTCAACCACACTCGTTTCACAGTGTGTGTCGCACCGGAGAGTACCACTCGAAGGTAAATCAGCGCAACCAGTACCGTCTCAGGATACTTGATGGCCAGGTTCCAGCGGTTCCACCAAAGTACCTCTCGCTCCTTTTATCCTGTCGTAGGGGCGTCGAATGGGAAGGTGAAGATATCGCTAGAAGACTGTGAGTGAAAGGTGCAGCTCTTGGCTCAGTTGTACCCGGCTTTGCATTTTTCTACCCAGAGCTGTCCCGCTGTGCTCCGATCCCGAGGGTAAAAGCTGGCTGAAATAGGGACGAATAATGCCCGGTGGCGCGTGCAGTGTCTGGTTAGAGGGAACCGGGCTCAGATAGAGTTTCTTTGGGTGGGTCTCTGGGACCGGTGTGGAATTTTGGAAGGTGAAGAGGCAAAATAGCCGCAAAGAGACCAAAGCAGGAAGAATAAGATGGCGTAGGCTGCTGGTCCGGGAGATAGCCGTGCCTTGCCTTGCTGGGATAGATTCCCTGGTGTTTTATGCCGGATCCAAGGCTTGACGTTGATTTTCCCCCGACACGAAATAATCAGGAACGCTAGCAGCAGAAGCAAAAGCAAAAGCAAAAGCAAAAGCAGAGGCAGAAGCAGAAGCAGAGGCAGAACCAAAAGCAGTAACGAGGACAAGATGACACGAGAAAAATAGGAGATATAGAATAGACGGGTAGAAGTGGGATCTCACACTTCCTTTTCAGGAACCGGACGTTGGAGAAGGCTGGAATGACGGGACAATATGGTCCAGTCAGTTACTAGCTGTGGATGATGGATGTGGCGAGATGTTGCGTCTAAACTGGCGGGGCGCGCGGTTGGATGAGTGCCACAATTCATGGAGGAGGAACTGCCAGTGAACGGCTCATGGAGGGGCTTCCTTCCTATTGTAACACAGGGGAGCTGCAATATCCTTTGAGGGAAGGCAAGAGGTGAAAGTGGAAGGACTGAGCTGGTGGGATACGTACCTCGATATTACGAGCAGGTCCCGTTGGCAATGGCAATAGCACCTCGTACGTGACAGGAAGGGTCACACGGTAGCAGGATTAAAAAAAAAAAAATAGTGGGCTTTCCAATCACCAGGTCCTAATTGGGCAAGTGGGAGAGCAAGCTTAGCACTAGTTTGTACTAGTGCGGGGAGTATAACGCACGGCATGCCACTTCCACCAGCTCAAACATGGATCTCTGCGGATTGTGCGTGGTGTATCGCATTCACAGCAGACACAATACATAAGAGATGCATGAAAACGAGTATGCCCTCGCTAGGCCCTGCCATGTTGGAACCCCTCGCTGCCGTGGCCTGCTGGGAACTATTTGAGGGGGGAGCCAAAGTGGTGTTTCGAACCCGAGTACCAACCACGCTGCGAGAACCAGCCATCGCGAGGGAGTTCTAGATGGATTGATCTCGGGAGCTTGAGGGAAACGGATACAGGGTTATATCCGGGAGAGATAAAGCCCAATATCTCCCCGACTATAAGGCTGGCTCGCCGTATCATATTTCACTTTTGCGACTCGGGAACAATGGGAACCAAAAGGACCCAGATATATGTTCCGATGAAGTGGCCACCGTCCGACCGAGTGGACCGTCCCATAGAATGACGCATTCTGTAGATACTACAAAGCGCCACTCTGCAGCATCTCGGCCATCCGAGTAAGCTCGGACCAGCGACCGCTTGACAATGAGCTCGTCGACCACAGCATAGGCCATCATGTAGCATTACGCGCGATGTCTCGACCGGGTGGTCCTGGTACGTGCAATATCAGACGCCTTGCATCGTCATCTACCTAGTTGATCTCGATATATCCTTTCTGTTGCGGCCAAGAGAAATCTGCAGGAAATCGAAACCCTCGTAGCCGATGCTGCCCTAGCTCATTATATAGGTAAGCGGCAGCAGTAGTACATAGTACTCAGTTACTAGGTAGCTTTTGACTCATTAGTGTAGAGGAAAGCTCTGAGGGTGCAGAGGAGGACCACATGAAGCCCGAATTGGGTTCTCACCGCTTCCTGTTAGCACATAAGCACAAAACTCGAAGAAAAAAAAATCCGTCGCTGGACGACAAAGAATGTCTCAAAGTAATAATTACCACTGCTTCCAAAGTCAGTTTCTTTGGTATAGTACGTCACCCTCTAGCCCCTAGAGGATATTCACTGCAGCGTGTAAAGCCGCCAGCAGGTCTCACACTAAAAAAAACCGACGGGGAAGCTATTTGGTGTGTAGAAGGGAAACAAAGCGGGGCGGGACGGGAGCAGAGCCCGCCGATCTGGGCATGGCTGCATCCCGGTTTTCTGATATATCACAAAATGTCAAAAATGACGGGCAGCATCCGTCCGTTATGGTGCTAGATTTCAGGGCTGACCCGGCACGAAACGGGCTAGTAAAAGGGGTACATAAAACAGAACTATCTCGGTAGAGTACATGCTATAACTACAAAAAGTAAGGTAGTTGTTATGATAACCATGGATGCTCGAACTCTTGGTTGCTTAGTATGCATCGTGGTGGTTTATTATTGATGCCTCGTGCGCTCCAGCTTGGCATGAATATCCCAGTACATCTATATACAACATATCACTATCTCGGCTAGTTCGGTGCAATAATTAGTCGAGACGGATGAGTTCGTATCTCTGCCTGGAATCCTGGCCTATCGACTGATGGTTTTGGTGCCAACCCCAAAGATCTCTGGCGGTACTCGCATGGAAGCAAGACTGCTGACGCATACCGTCACCCGGAAGGAAAGCAATGCACTGCAATGACGGATGTGGTGTTGAGAGGTGCGCCAAGAGCTACAAGGTATTATTGCTTTTTCGCTCTCCAGAAATCCGCATGTTTTGTTCATGCACCTATCTAACTTAGACATCCAACCGAAGGACACTAGTAAACCCTATAGAGGTTGTCAGAAGATCAAGGCGAGAATACAGCCAGAATAGCCGCGCTCGCCGTCCTGAAATTAGCTTTGGTATCAAGATGACGGGCCACTCCTGGGTTGCCAGCGACCCAGATTATGCAAGGAGGAGGGCCTCTGCTTTTCCGCCCGTGAAATTCCGGTGCCGTATTCCTCGGTGCGAATTGTATCTTTCGTGGTAATGCCTAAACACGTCCATCCTCGTAAGGCTTTGTTCCAAGCCTTGAATATTGTGTGAGAATTTGGTGAGCACCATGCTTCACAAACCCGACACACAGGTCAAACGCCGGATCTGTAGAGATTTGGAAAATGAGTGTAGTCGGGGAATTTCTGCCGTACTTTTAAGTCCATCGAATATTTCAGATAACGACACCAAGACCCCCCCCCCCCCACTAGCTCACTAGCTGGGAACTTGGCTGGACAATGCATTCACCGAGTTTGGGGGCTCGTGCCGGTCCAGCTATAGGCCGGAACCTGCCGAAGGTGTGCCAGCTTTGGCCAGTTCCATATTCCACATCGGTGTATGAATGTTCTGCACCTTGATATTAGTTCGAAGAAAATCGGGTACCAATATTAATTGGACGAGGCGGACTCATGCAGGGACTATACGGCTTTATAATATTTCCTCCTGCGCGCTCAGTTTTAGAACTATAATTTTGTGTAAGATGGATCCACGTTTTGAGCGAGGAAGGAAGGAACAAGTTGCAGCACAAATCAATCTAAAGTGTGCATACATGGCATAAAGCGGTTGTTCTAGCTTCTCCCGAGAAGGAACCATAGCATATGGAGAACCTATGTAGATAGATGGAAAGTGGCTCTTTCCGACTGGGCTAGTGGCTGTGGTGTTGCATAATCGTGGGGGAAGGACCTTCCCACACGGTGAGGAGATCATTGGCCGCCTTCCCCAAGCGTCGTCCGCAACTGCCGGCCCGTGCCGCGAATCAGCAGTCGTGATGGAGATTCACACAGGCGTTGCAGCCTGATCCCGGTCAAACTGGTGTGGAAGATGCTGAGCTGTCACCGGCGACCGAACGAACACCTTTATTACATCCGTCAATTAATTTTAAAGCTCAGCGAGCTTCAACCACGGTTTACAAAGACATTCATTTCCCACCCCTACCAACGTTTCACAGAAATTCCCGCAAACTCAAATCCCTCGCTTCCGTTGCAATGTGCATGCTCAGATCAAGTCATCCACAAGCACTGCGAACTTTCGTTTCTTGCTGAGCAGCTGAGTTCCTGGTGTGCAATAGCTACTCAGCCTGAAAGATATGGCCTCCGAATCGGCTGGACAGGACCCGTCGCAGGACGACCCGCAACCCTCTCCGCCACCCCACCAGCCTAATGGCTCGCCCTCCATAACTTCCACCAACCCTACCATTTCGCCGGAGAAGGAAGCCAACATCCTCCAAGCGTGTAAATGGAAGAACATTGATGGGCTGCGCTCACTGGCCATCTCAGACGGAGGCTTCTTCTCCGACGCCCTCCGACAGCTAGCCTGTAAGATCGTACCACATCATGGGCGCTATTCTATCTTTCCGTTCTTGTAGCTGATCTGTAGCAGGGCCAATATTGCTTGGATGCGGCAAGAGTAACCAGGAGACAGAAGACGCTGGCGATCACGAGAAGAATCTACCCAGCACGCCATGGAAGGACCTCCCTCGTCACCAGGACGAGGACCAGGTTAAGCTAGATGTTGATAGAGCATTTGTATACTACCCAACCCGTATGGCATCCCCAATTGCAAGTCAACCGGATCCCCTCCCGTGAGTGCTAGGGCTTTTTGACTAACCAAGTGCGCTCTAGCCATCTCCGACGCCAGGCTAGCAAGCGAGACCGCTTGTCTCTCGGATCTTATAACGGAGGTGCTCCGCCAGCATCCATACCTGTCTTACTTTCAGGGTTACCATGACATATGCCAGGTCTTCCAGCTCATACTCCCTGGTAAGGTCAGGTACGAAGCTGTCTCCCGTCTTTCGGTCTTGCGAATTCGCGATTTCATGCTCCCAACGCTGGCGGGGTGTATCACCCAGCTACGGCTGATTCCTGAGCTTATCTCCCTCGCCGACCCAGAGCTAGCCCTTCACCTCGGAATAGGGTCACTCTCTCCACTAAAGTCGGAGAGTCCACTCACGTTTCTTGCAGCACTGGCTCGAGACCGCGATGATGAAAGTATTGCCGATTCCGTCCATTTGTCTGCCATGCAGGGAACTTTGACGATGTATGCCCACGACATCGAGTCTTTAGCAAGGATCTCGCGTCTGTTTGATGCCCTCCTTGCCCACGAACCAGTCTTCAGCCTCTACCTTTTCGCCGAAATGGTCTTGTCACGACGAGAGGAACTCATTAACAGTGCAGGAGAGGACCCGGATATCCTTCTCTGGACACTGCAAAAACTACCATCATCTCACGCATCCAACCTTGACGAGGTTGTCCAGCAAGCGGCGCGGCTGTACGAGCGTGTTCCCCCGGCGAAGCTGAAGGGATGGGGAGCCATCTCCGAGAATAGCGTGCTGAAAACCGGAACACACCCTCTGAGACAGAGCGAGGCCTTGGGGGAGACGTGGTTTAATGCCCAGGTCAAGGAACTGAAACAAGCTGAGCGAAGGAAGAAGATGATCGTGGCGTTGAGGAAATACAAGAAGCCTGCGGGCAGAATGTTTGGTATCGCCATGCTGGTTGGCTTTATTGCCATACTGTTCAAAAGGGAAGCCGGAACTGGATGGGTGGTGAACTTGTTGGGATGGAAACTATGAGTTGATGGGTCGATGGACGATGGCTATAGATAGGAGGACGACATTGTTGCAGTGCTAGTGTTATATTTTGGGACTCACTAAACGGTATAGACGTACAACACTCATCTTTTTCTTTGGATTCGAGCTTTTCTGTTCAGATGGCATGGCTACGAGTAAGCGGGTGTCGGTTACGGGAATCACAACCACAAATGCCTGATATGGATACTTTGAGCAATGGGCCCTGGGCTCCAAAAGATGGGTGTTTAGTCTGTGCTGTGATTATTTTGTGTGTTTCAAAAATAAGAAACAAAAGCGTGTAGCGCAACGCTAATAGATGACGAGAGTAACAATCCGTCAAACGCTTGAGGTTTAATTAAGTGCCCCATTGAAGATATACGTTCGGAATGGCACTTAATATAAAAAAAGTATTGCTAGAAGGAACGCTGAGAGCTGTGTTCTCGCTTCCCATCCCATTCCCATCACTTATCAATTTGCACTAGGAGTGAGAGGGTCACCAGTCGGCACCTGTACATAACTTTCTATAAAGGAAGCCCTAGCAGCGTCCAGGTCCAGAGCATCAAAGACAAAACAATGCAATAGCTCTAAATCACATGCAAGAAAACTTCCTGTTAGCACTCCTGATGCACATCGCTATGATGTCTCATACATAAATAGTAGAACAATAAACCCTTCAATGCTTGGATATGACAAACTTGAAGCCAAAACTTCCCAAAAATCCACGAACCACTATTGCTTTCTAGAGCTGTCCAGTTAGAAGCAACCGACCCCGTCCAACATATCAACCAACTCATGAATTCTCCTGGAAAGCCAACTTCAGTCCTTCAAAATGGCTCTGCTGCTCGTCGGCCAGCTTTCCTGTCGTGTCGCTGATAATAGTCAAGATGAGGGAGTAGTTGTTATACAGCAGCCTCTCCCTCTTCCTCCTGTCATTCCCAAATCCCGTCGAGTATTTCGTCAGGAATGCCTCCACCTCTGCCCGCAGCCGTCTTAGGCTGGTGACCACGGGCTCGTCGTCCCCGGCCTCCTGGCTTAGCGTAAGTATACCGTGGAGCAGGTTTCCAAACCGTTGCGTCATGACGTGGGGGGCTGTATTAATGGTCTTGGCCACCGAACTGGAGGGTTTGTTCGGGAGTGAATTCGTGAGGTTGCGGATGGAGTCGCAGTGGTGGCTCATGACGATCTGCAGCCTGGGCCAGAGGAGCATGGTGGTGCCGTTGACGTACGAGTCCGCGGCGGGGACGCGGCGGCGCTGGAGCTCGAACGCGAAGTGCTGGTTCAGCCTTATGGACAGGAGCAAACCCAGCGCGTCGTAAGTTTCCGAGACGAGTCTCTTCGTCAGAGCTTGCCCCATGGTGAAGGTGGTTTCGAATATGTAGTTGAAGTGCTTCCCTATGATTGCTAGCGATAGGGCGGGTGAGAAAAATGACGCGAGGAAGGTGTACTCGGCCGTGCAATTGTCGATGAGCGCGAGGTTGAAGTTTCGGAAGGGCATCTCGAGGTAATGCGTGCCGTAGTCCTCCTCGGCGAGGTACGAGGGGAGTGCTGAGCTGTTGCTTGTTTTTAACAGGTCTATCCTATGGCCCAGGCTAAAGGCGTCGTGTGGTGGACCTGGTACTCGCGATACTCCCGATAGCACGGACGGCCCGGACAGAACTGAGGTTCTCCTAGCAGACTCGTCGTATCCTAGCACGTCGTTTTTGTCGAGATTGTGCAGCTTGATTTTCTCCAGCGCCTTCTCGTAACGGCCAAACTGGTTGGAATAGTACCAGCGCATGGTGTTCATATAGGCGAGACATATTTCGTCACCTAGTGTGTCGTGGTGTCTATAGAGAAAGGAAAACAAGTCCTTGAAGCGGAGGAAATGCTGCTGTTGGATGATCTGCGCGTTAATATGGGGTGACCTTAAAGCTTTGATCTGGGCGACGAAGAAATCTCTTATTCGCTCGATCGCCTTGAGGGTTAGCTTTTCAAGCAAGGGGCCGAGGTCGCGAATGGCTTTGTTTTGTTCCTGGTTGATGGAGTTTTTCTTGTACGCCGTTGCTCTCTTGTCGAGATCTGCCAGCGTCCTGACCCATGCCTCGTCAATGTGGCCTTCTGAAATTCGTGATATTACGATGGGGGACACGCTTAGATCCTCGACAACGGGCCCAAGTCCTTTCTCTACTGCCTTGCGGTTTTCGAGGCGCACATTGAGGGCCGTAGAGCGGGCTTGCAAGGATTCAATATCGGAGGAAACGGAGGCCAGGTCGTTTCGAAAATTTGTAAGGTTCGTTTCTACGGAGCCTAAGATATCGTCACACGCCCGGATTGACCTGTGGAGGTCTTCATATTTTGCCTTTTCATTATCAACTACGTCGTAGATGTTAGCGCAAGTACTTGCCTTTCAAAATAGTGGTAACTGTACAGTCCTCCGGAGATTGCGACACGGGTATTGAAATCTCCTCGTCTGTTGGCTCGGTGCTTTCGTCGGCAAGAGCCAAGTCCCTCAGGGAGAGACCTCCGAAATCAAAATATTGGGATATATCTTTATCGGTTATGTCGTGGTGCGTCTTGCTCTCAGTGCTTGCGCCAATTAGCTTGTCTAGCAATTCGAGAGACTCGGCCCCGTTTGCAAGGGTTGAAGTTTGCTTCAAGCCAGAGCCATTTGGCTTTCGCGCGGCGGAGAGGAGGGATGCGGAAGAGTTGTTGGATATGAGCGACGTTGACGAGCCCCTCGGGGTAGTCCCTGGACGTTGCGACGTGACGTACGGGCTTAGACTCGAGGTTGTTCGTCGAGGGAGCGGTGAATATGAACGGTTTCCTCCTTGCGAGGGTGCTGGGGAATGCGACTGTGCAAACCGGTCGAGCCACATGGTTTAGGCGTCGAGCTCGAGAAGGTGAATAGGAGGAAGGAACATAGAATGCATGTCCATTGGACTAGCATAAATTATTTGTTGCTTCAAGGTGTGCTATGCGAATTCAGGCCATGCCGGAAAAACAGCTGGTGTCAGAATGTTGAGCTGGTTTTGCTGTGCGAAGGTCAAAGATTAGTTTCTAGTTGGGACCTCAGGGTGCTGACCGCAATCGATTGCGAGGCTAGACCCGGCTTTCCGTGCTTTCCCCAACCGGACATGTGATTGGCAGGGGACTAGGTGGCAACAGGGGGCAACTCCCGCAGCTTGTTTCACTGTTGAGCTCGAAGCCCCAAAACGCCTAGAGCGGAGTGGATTGGCGCACTGTCTCTCTCCATATCGAAACCCACCAAGAAAATTCCGGCAGCTACATACATATGTAGGTAGTGGAACCAGGCCGGTTTCCAGAACCACAGGAAATCAAGCACTTGACGCCTCCTCCGAGTTCTTAGATGCGTGGAACTTAAAGAGTGCTTATGAACCCCTATTCATCGATTAGGGTGGTTATGCATCCTTCTAAGGAGATTGGGACTGGAAATGGCCATTTAGTTATATGGAGGTAGACCGCATAGGACGATTCGAGGATCTAGATGAGCGCTCAACGCGATGACTTGGACCCATTGGATAATACTAGCAGTAGTAGTGGTAGCTTTAGTAACTGTTCCTACTAGTAGCACATCACCAAGGGTGACATGCCTTTTTACCGTCCGTCATTGTCGCAGCCGGCAGCCTGCAGACGCACTTGCGGAGAGGCTGGCGCAGGCCATCCATCGATGCTGGCAATGATGGTCAGAGGGAAAGAGCTTGGAGGGGACGATCGCGGGGCAGGCTGCCAGCGGGACAATCTGGTGGTAGCACCTTCTCCCATGTTGAAGTACACCAGCGGGGTTTGGCAGGGTTCTACTGTTAGTAGGTTGAGTGTGTTTACAGTGTTATCCACTAATATCTAGGGAGGATGCGGGGTCAGCCCGATACAGGAGGAGGTGACTGCTCTTTTGGCCACCCTATTGTCGGCTATGTACTTGCTTTTCGCCTGCAGGCCCACACTTGCAGCCAGGGAAGGGGAATGGCGAGCTAATATCGAAAAAAATACTGGTCCTCTCTTAAAGCCCAGTCCATCTTTCCCCCTCCTCATACTTTTTTTCTTCTTCCTCTCGCAACTCCCCTTCTTTCTCAAACATTCATCACGGCACCGTGTTTCTTGTTGGTGCTTCTCCTTGGTCGCCTTCCATCCGTCTTCCTATTTTACTTTCTAGGGATCCTCAAGACAACTTTCCACAATGGCTGACGATGTAAGTGCCTCGCTAAACTCTCGAGTCCTAAGGCCTAACCAAGACTTGCCCACATTTCCCCTCCTTTCCCCCATCCATCACCACCTCCCCAAACAGGATCCCAGTACATCATCCAAAAAAAAAAAAAAAAAAAAACCCCCCATCCTCGCTCCGCAACCTGCGAATTCTAAACACACTTCTCGGAGAGTTTCTTTCGGCCCACGACGGTGGATAGGTGCTCTTCGATTATCCCTCCATGATGGACAACTCGCCCAGCCGATACCCTTCGCGCATTTTCCGTGGTAGCTCGTAGTACGCGCTCGCTCTTGCCCTGCATTAGCCACCCTAGAACTGCGCTCCTGTAGCCCTTTAGTTATTGCTCGAAGCAGAAAGTAATTGCCAACGATGATATCTTGCTAACGGTGATTGTATATGCTCAGCATGATCACACCTTCGAGTCCGCCGATGCTGGTGCATCGACCACTTATCCCATGCAGTGCTCTGCACTGAGGAAGAACGGATTCGTCTGTATCAAGGGCCGCCCCTGCAAGATTGTCGACATGTCCACTTCCAAGACTGGCAAGCACGGTCATGCCAAGGTCCATCTTGTCGCCATCGATATCTTCACTGGCAAGAAGCTCGAAGATCTTTGCCCTTCTACCCACAACATGGATGTCCCCAACGTCCGCCGCCAGGAATACTTCCTCGTAAGATTCCCCAACCCGTTTACTTCTAAGTTGAAATCTCTTGAGAATAAATTTAATACTCTGTCTCTAAAAGGTCCATGTCGATGATGGTTTCCTCAACCTCCTCGATGATGCTGGTAACGAGAAGAACGACGTCAAGATGCCCGAGAACGATATTGGTGATCTCATCAGCAAGCTCATAGATGAAGGCAAGGAAGTTTGTAAGTACACGTCTCAAGATGAAATAAAGCCGAACAAGAGCTAATTCGTAGCCCAGCCATTACCATCCAGACCGCCATGGGTGAGGAGGCCGCCGTCGCCGCCAAGGAGGCTCCCAAATAAATCAATCTGCCTTACGTTAGCGACTACGACCTGAGCTCGATATTCCGCGAGGTCTTGGGTGATAAAGATAGGACTACTATCTTGTTGTCTTGGGGATTCTGGGCCACCTACATAATATTCATGCAGCTGGTCATTTCGTAGGAGACTTGATTTTGGACAGCTGTCGCCGGACGCTTCAGCTGTGCCCTTATCAAAACATGATGAACTCGGTAGTTCTTCATCTGCCTTTGCATTATATAATGCAATTGGCACCCAACATCAAACAATTGATAGAAACCGTCCACAATTCCATGTGTCAAAGCCAACAAGTTTGTGTCTCTGCGCTATGCGACTTTTTTTCCTTCCTTCTTGCCGGAAGTTCATTGTGCTTGTATCTTCAAGTTGCATGGTGTCGCATGGAGAGTAGAGTTTAGTGTCTTCGGTGATGGTATCAGGCAAGCAGTCCCACAGCGGAGCTTCATGGTACATGCTAAACCAAATACAGTCTGGAATGGCCAGTCTCCAATAGTGAAGAAGCGCATCAAGGCCCAAAGACGAGCTTTTCCGTTTTCCTCGTGGTGCTACTTCTGACTGGCTTCTCGCCGTGTCTAGCTGTCGGGTGTATATGCTATTGGAGGTATTATCTAGGCTCCCCTGAAAGTAATGGTTGGACCTCAGGCTCCACCTTCTTCTCTCTCCTCACGATTTCTGTCATCCGCCCATCTATCCAATTTCCGTTCAATCGCAAGCACTGCCTTGATAAGAGTTTCCATCCTCAGGCCTGAGAGCTCACAGGCTCTTTCGTGAAAGGTTCTGGACATCCCCTTAAGATGGCGTGGATCCTTGAGTCGTTGGTATAATTGATGCTGTCCCTCTTTTGGCTCAGTAAGTGATATCCGCAAGAAGTCCTCAAACTGAACGACAAGGCCGTCGACGTCCATTACCCCTACACCTCCGCCTCCAGATAGGTTGTTAATAGTCTCGTCGTCCATCTGCGACACTGGAAACAATGCCATAAGTTCGTCGGGTGGATCTCTGTTTCCCGGCGAAGACGCGGTGAGGGTCGCCACGTATTTGTCAAGGTCCTCCTCGCTCATGTTGTAGACGTCTTGTTCGGTGCGAGGGTCTGGGGTATTGCCCTCCATGCTACGGCTTAGTTGCTCCCACTTTTCCCAGTCGAAGCGCCAGGAGGTGAAGAAGTTCGGTTGGTGCAAGAGTTGCTCGTTTTCGGTGTCTTCGAAGGGATATAGGAGCTTCGTTGCGACTGCTATTGAGGCGGTCATTGTGGCGTCTGGGTTCGGGGCGTAAGGTTTAGTTCTGGTGTCTGTTGTAAGAACGAACGAGATGCCGAGGATGTTTTGGACGATCCTTTTGGAGATGAGGTAGATTTCGACTACATCTGGGTGTTAGTCGTTAGGCATGGAGGATGGGGACAGAAGGTCCACGTACTGGGTAAAGCTAGCCGTTGGATGTATGCTAGTAATATGAACGGCCAGTTTGGTTCCGGGAATATGAGGCCATAGTGCTTTTTGTATCCCTGGAGGAGACGCTTGATCGCGATGTGAATTTCGTCGCCTTTCCATGAATCGCTTGTTTGATTAAATACTTGTTCGTAGGTTCGTGGAATGGCCTCCATCATTTTAACGGGGAGTTGAGATGCCTATCACTGCGTTAGTACCAGGTTATAGCGAAGATGCGGGGGGGCAAACCCTCTACAGAACAGTAATAGACATACCACAGCGGAATAAGGGATCTGGTTCGTCTTGGCTAGCTTGTAGAGTTGTCCAATCCGCACCGGTAGGCGAAGCATCACGCAAGCGAGGTAAATGATACCCAAGGAATCGGTCAAGGTAGGCAATTGCCACGGACTTGCTTCCCAGTCTACCACCGTCTCCTTCTTCTTTCCGTTGCCAATGACATCTTCATCTCCTTCAGGGGCCAGAGAACTAAAAAGCGTGCCCTCGTCCGCGCTAGAGACGGGGTCCTCATTATTCTCCTCCCTTTCACCATCTACAGTAGAAAGCCCCGGAAAGCTCCTAACACGCAACTCCCAAAGATCTTTGACAGTGGTCTCCAGCTTTTGCGACGGGAACTCAGCTTCGTGGAATTTCCTTAGCGTCGAGACTTGCTTCCGAAGAACAAGCTGAAAGCACTCCAGATACAGTTCTCGAGCGCGGCGTCCGGTGAGACGATTTCCCTTTCGCTTCTGCCTCTTCTTCTCTTCTTTGGGAGCGATGGATCGCTGGCTTTTCGTCGTAATTTCTCCAAAGCCGTCTTCGTTTTCCAACGCGACTTCGATAAAACCTTCTAGTCGATGACCGCGTTGGCAGTACCGGTGCCCGGATTCTTGGTACCATTTCCGCGCGCCGCATTCTTCACATCGCTCCCCGGCGGGGAATTTGCGGAGTCTTAATGTCTCTGCTTCCATGACTATTCGTTTAATGGGGTTTTGAGTCAACAAAAGTGAACAGACGAAGTGGGATGGTGTGTTCCAGGAGTGGCTCTGGTGGCAGCGACGATGAGTTTCGCAGAATTTTCCAGGCGTAATTGAAATAGCACGTGACCACTTTCTAGCCTTCGTCTGTGAAATATTATTAGTTAAATATCGAAAGAGATTGAGGAAACAGCAGTGGAGATGACAATCGTGCCAATGGTGGAAGAAATGGTCACAGGTCAAGCACACCCCGAAGCGATACTGCTGCTGCTGGCTTAATTTTGTCTGATTCGACTCGGCGCCCAGCACATCAAAATGGTAGGATCGAATGAGTGTTGTGGTAGTGCCTCATACGTAGAAGGTGATCGCCAAGACAGCTGGCTGCAAGTATCGCCAGGGTCACTCCCTGGACTCCTGGAAGTAATACTAGAAGTGAAGTCGTAAAGCTGGGCCAAGCTACGAGGTACCGTGTCAAGCGGGGGATGAATGGCATAGGGAACTATTTCTGCTTCTTATTTTATTTAGTTGGCGTGATGGTTATATGGGCGGTTTTCACTACTGATCCCAGCATAGCCAGCTTCCCTTACGGTCTTGGGCAGACACTTTCAAATACTAGTTGAAACATCGTCTTCGCCAGTGTGTCCATATGGTTTCATTACGTCTTTCTATCAGCTGCCTGTGAAATGAGGCATGACAATCATATTTCGGAACAGATAGGATGCACTTCTTCGGAACTATTCCTAGGAAAATAGTGAAAGCGATGCCCACGTCGTCAGGAATGGCCCGAGGTCTATTTGAGAAAGATGGACAGACGTGATCTTTCACAACTCCAAGTACGTATAGTTTGTGGGTCACTCAGATGTTTGGAAAGTATATTGATACTAGAACCTCGATAGTACCCGTCGTCCCTGGAAATAGGGAGTGACCTGATTGGCCACTGGCTTGCGATATAGTAAACGGCTTGTAGCCTAGACAAATGTTGATTAGGATGACTAATTTGTTATCATTCAATCCCTGTTAGCAGTCGCTGTGCGTTTAGGTGGGTTTCATTCACGTGCTGTAGTTGATGCCAAAAATTTTAGGGCTCTCAGCTCGCCTCCACTAAATTCCCACCCCACCAAAATCTTTCAAGATCGCTTTGCCGCAGCCAACGATTCCAAGTTCCCCATCAACGAACATCAGCACAACATCGCAAAGGCCGCCAAGAGTAAGTTGATGCCCTCTGCCTATGCTCATATGGTAATATCGCCTCGAGAAACTAACATGCTTGATTAACAGTGCAGATGTAAGCTTTTCTAATTCCTCTTGCTTGTGCCGACCACCGACCGCTCGACGAGCCGTCCCAGAGGCAGACGATGGTCGAAAATCCCAACTAACGAGGATTTTACTCGCAGTTTCGTGAAGACGCTCACCGGCAAGACTATCACCCTCGAGGTGGAGTCTTCCGACACCATTGACAATGTCAAGTCCAAGATTCAGGACAAGGAGGGAATCCCCCCTGACCAGCAGCGATTGATCTTCGCTGGCAAGCAGCTTGAGGATGGCCGCACTCTTTCTGATTACAACATCCAGAAGGTACGATTCGAGCACGAACTCTCCTATACTGAAGGAAATGGGGGACGCGGAAGGCACCAGAAGTCGAAGTGCTTTCTCAACCGAGATTGGCGTGCAGGGGATGGACGTGTGCCCGCAGGTAATCAGTGGACGAGTACCGTCGACTGTGTCTGGACCACCACACGTTCTTCCCAAGCCAGATAGTTGGAATTATTGCCTCAGGAAGGAAAGTATCTAACATCATCACAGGAGTCCACTCTTCACCTCGTCCTCCGCCTTCGTGGAGGTGTCATCGAGCCCTCCCTAAAGGTCCTTGCCTCCAAGTTCAACTGCGACAAGATGATCTGCCGCAAGTGCTACGTCAGTACTTTCCCCAAACTACTGTGACTCGTAGTTGCATTGCTGATATTATTTGCGATCCAAACAGGCCCGCCTCCCACCCAGGGCTACCAACTGCCGCAAGCGCAAGTGCGGACACACCAACCAGCTCCGCCCCAAGAAGAAGCTCAAGTAAACAATTTCATCATGGTCACTCGGCGTCTGGTTTCGGGCATCATCGTCTTTACAGGAGATTTTTATGGGGCTTTTTTACATGGAGGGATGTCATTTTTACGTTTACCGTGGTATTTCAGTCACGAGCGGTAGCATACCATGAAATGGGTCTCTTGATTCACGAATAAAGCTCTAGATTCTCTCAACCTCACATCCAATAACGCAAGCGTGCCCTCAAGTTCATTTGCCGCAACCAGATCTGACTACGCATGCCGTCTATTCTTCGGAGTCTGACATGCGGAAATAAGGGTTCTTGTTACCAACCTGGAGGATTCTCCCCGTCGGGACATGTTCCATACCATGATCTACCCACGGCTGAGTGAACTTGAAGCCAGGCTGTCGGCACCCAGTATATGTTCATCCATAGGTAGGTCTACCTTGGCGAACTCCGCGGCCATCAATACTCCTTCATCCATCCCGAACCATGCAACTTTCCGCTCTGCTTGCAGGAACTCGTCGCTTTTCCACATCCATTTTTAATACTCAACTACCAACTAAACCCGTCTAAGCGCTTGAAATGGTCCGATACGCTATTTTTGCCGGGCCCTCCCGTTACCTATTCCTCTGGCTGGTGCTAAATACCTTTGCTTTTGGCGCACATTTTCGTTTGCGGAGACTGGTGGTTCCATCACTTTCCACTCAGGACAATCCTACAGGAAGGGAATACCCACTGCAATTTCCGCAGAAAGATAAGAAAGGCAGGGAATGTTGTTTTGGGAATACTTACTCGTGTGGGGGGTATTTTGACATTTTGGAAGATGATTATCGTAAGGAAAACCTCCGTGAGCTTCGAGGAATACGTTCATCTGGGCATGTTTCGTTAGGGGATTGAAAATTTCCCAAGGATTTGCAAGAGCTGAGAGCTGGACAAGAACGAGGAGGTTAAAAGTCTGGCTCGACTTATATGGGGACATAATATCCGCTGCCAAGCTTGAACCCATGATTTGGATGATCGAAGATATATCGCCATGATAGGAAATGCCCTCTTGTTCAAGAACTGTACAAGTTGACAGAATCTCATCTCATAACTGTTTCGAAGCGTTCCGGCCTGTTGAAACACACTGCAACCAATAATTATGATACAAAAAGGAAGATCGGGATTCGACGGATAGCCGACAATATGCGGGACTGATGATGGCTATGGATTGGCGGCTCTCTCCGACGACATGGTCCCAGACTCCTAGCCGCCCGTGATAATATACTGACGCACCGGGAGACCGGGAGGGCGGGAACCATGCCTGGGTCGCCGAGCATGCGGCGAATTCGGGGAGCTCATTTGTCGGCGAACGACGCTGTATAAGCCGGTCATTGTCATTAGGTACATTGTGACCTCACCCATTTTCTCCAAACCCCACCAACACGCATTGAACCATTGGCCAGTCACTTCCCCCACCATCACCAGCGAAAAAGCATTCTCGGCCATTTCTAGAGCATTCAAGCTGGCTGATTTTGAGCCTTGTACATTCCCCGGCCCCGGACCGCCTAGACTCATCCATCCTAGACAACCCGAGACTGGACTGGCCCTCGCCTTTTGTATTGGGCCCTGACGTGCATTCCTCTCCTCGATGCCCATTTCTTTGAACCCCGGACGCCGAGATTCTTATCAAGCGCATTTTGCCTACAGATACATCACAACCAAACACTCGCTTGCCAGCGTCCGTGTGTGTTGATCCTCCATCCCGGCCCTAGATATAAAGACCATCTACCCTCTTTACCCTTTCCATCCTCGTGTCCCTAAGGAATCTTGCCCATCATGTCTTTGAACCGAACAATGATCAGCTCCCTTTCACGCTCCTCGAGAGTTGCCATACAGAAATCTGCCACCGCACGTCTTGCCTGCCCCGGACTTAGAAACGCTGCTTTTTCTGCCACCAAACCTGCGGCTGCCTCCACTGTCACTGCTAGAACAATGGCTACCACTACTGCCTTCGGCCAGAACGGCCTCCTCAACAATGGCTCCAGGCCTTCCCCAACTGCTGCACCGAAGAAGCTGGTCCACAACAGGAACCTTACGGACGACCAAAGGATTGGAAAGATCTACAGCTTTGAAGATGTCAAGGCTGTTGCTGGAAAGGACCAGAATATCGTGATTGTCGGTAAGTTTCCGCCCCAGCAACGCTGTCTTGTATTTCATCACCCCACTGCTGCTAAAACATTCATACAATGTGACTATATACTGACTCTGTACCTAAAGACTGCCGCGAGCCCCACGAGTTGGTTGAACTCGGCCGTGTCCCGGGTGCGGTCAACATCCCTATCGACACGGCCCCTGACAGCTACGCCATCAGCGAGGACGAGTTTGAGGATCGCTTCGGTTATTCCCGTCCCCCCAAGGATGCTCACCTTGTCGCCTACTGCAGGGCTGGTGTGAGGTGCCACACTGCTGCTGAGCTGGCCAAGCAAGCTGGATTCATGAATGTGAATGAATATCCAGGAAGTTTCAACGATTGGGTTGCTAACGGGGGCGAGATTGAGAGGAAGTAGGATAGGAATCTCGATATGGGTGCAACATAGGGATTAGGAACTGTACATATATACCACGGATGATGGCATGGGATCGGAGTTTGGCCTCTACGACAACTTGTACATATACACCTTAATATCCACTTAAGAATTAACCGCATAGCGGTAAGGAATTCGACAGCATTTTGAAATGCATTTACTCGAATGCTAAACTGGTTACCGTAATGAAAGTGCAGAAAAGCGATGTGGCGATTATCTCTGTGAGATACTGGACACGGAGCATGTATGGAACAAAGCATTGCCCAGATATCCCAAAGCAGAAAAACCAGCTGCGACCTTTCGCGAATACAATATCCGTTACTATATTTAGGCCGAGCTTTAAAAGTATACTTTTATTATCGAAAAGACGAAGTTACCATTGGGCCATGGTTTGGTTAAAAAGGGAGGCAGTTCTAGCGTACCCCGCAACTAGTTCTTGAATATCAGACTTGGCCAGGCGAATTCAAACGAGTATGGGCCACAAGACAAATATCAAGACCATCCCTCAGCAATTTCAAACGCTAAAATACAGTGAATGCTGAAATGCTACTCAATAAGGTTGTGAACAGCTATGGATTTCCAACTCTCGTAAGTGTTGGCAACTGTCACGAGTCGTCAGCACCGGTGCCGGACCGTCAACCATCTGCCTGGTACGATAAGATAAAAACATCCGTGGTAGGTAAGCACAAGCCACCACCTGCATGTCGCTGGGTCAAGCTCCCGCCGAAACTAAGGTGTCCTGTCCCGTCCAGAAGTGCATACTGCAAGCAAATCGTCGTCATTGTGTATGGTGCTTTTTGCGCATTCATTACCAGCCCGTCTCCCATCTCAGCGTCGCAGCACCCACAGTCCATTTCCAAGATCAACTCATGACCAACTAGATTTCCAAGCTCCTTTAAACCTCCATCGTTCTCTCGACCTCTCTCGAACTCTCCCAAACCCACCCAGCCTCTACACGTGCTAAGTGAAACCCAGTGAAGGTGTCACAATGTCCAACACGAACTACGACGCCGTTGTCGACGTCGACGATGAAGGCGACCTCGGCCACACCGACCTTCAAGAGGACCTCGAATTTCACCAGTCCGAATTCAACAACCCAACTTCATCCTCATCCAGCGCCCGAAAATCCCCTGGCGCCGGGACAAGTCTTGGTCTTCCACCCCCCGTAACCCATGCCAATACTTCGGGGAACTCCAAACGCTACCTCTGGACCATGCACTTCTACGCCCAGTTCTTCGACGTAGATACGACAGCTGTTATTCAAAGATGCTGGGCCGCGCTGTATCCCCGCGCAAATTTCCTCGATGTCCTTGAAGGAAATCCCGATCTTTACGGTCCGTTCTGGATTGCCACGACGGTGGTGCTGATTTTGTTCCTCGGAGGGACGATAAGTCAGTATTTGGCGGAGACGGATAAGGTGGAGTTTTCGTATGATTTCAAGTTGTTGAGTGGTATGTTATTATAATCTCTGGCAAGCTACGGATACTTGGTTCCGAACCTCCACTTCCGAGAGCATTCTTCCCTCTCCAAACTGCGCCAGTAACTTGATGCTAACCAACCAATTCTTGCTACAAAACAGGCGCAGCAGGCCTCATCTACGGGTATACCCTCGTAATCCCGATTCTCCTCTTCCTCGCGCTCCGTTACTTTGGCTCGGAACTCGCAAACCTCCTCGAATGCTGGGCCCTCTACGGGTACTCCAATCTCATATGGATTCCCGTGGCCCTCATCTCGTGGTCGCCCGTCACGATCCTGAACTGGGTGTTCGTGTCTATCGGCTTTGCTCTGTCGGTGGCGTTCTTGCTTAGAAACCTTTACCCCGTTCTTAGTGCTACTGACAGGCAGACCAGCAAGATTTTGCTGGTGCTTGTTATTGTGTTGCACCTGGGCTTGAGCTTGACGATCAAGATATTATTTTTTGCGCATGGAAGTCCTGTAGCTGATGAGCCGGGGAAGGATGGAGGTGATGGGGGTGATAAGGAGAGAATGATGTTTTTGTAGAAGGTATGTGGCTATGGAGGATGGATGATAGGAGAGGCTACACTAAATGGCTGAGTTCTTCCTGTTGGTGGGGAGGTTGGCATATACAGAATATGGCACTTTCAAACAATTATTTTATTCTGCTGGGAAATGGTTTGGGCTGGCGTTCGATCTTTTACAAGTGATAAGTGCTCTTTCGTTCTTTCATACATAGCATCAGGGTAGGAATTTCTAACCTCATTTGATCCACAAAACCTTTGATGTTCCAGATCTTGGTAGTATGGATGAGTTGAATATTTCATTCATCTCACTTGAGGTGTCGAGTAAGCCAGAAACCTGATGCTTCTGGCCTCTTTCCTCCCATTTCATGATCGCCGTTCTCCAGTCACCAACCGCTTCTAGGGATGTCTTCGGAGGCAGGAGATTGCCAGTTCGTCTCCCCGTCTGTCATCAGCAATCACGAGCAAGATAGGGACGGCATGTGGATCTAGGCAATCATGTGTGATCCCGGCTCACACGCAGTTCCACTGCATCTTGCTTGTGCGTTATTAGGGAGGCTAATGTGGGAGCTTGAGACTACGTGGCCGGTGCTGTATCTTGCCCAGTTATATGCCGTGGCCTTGTTATCGGTCGTAGGGACTATCATACCAAGCATTCATGAGTCAGTCCTGATAATTGAGGCCTAGGTGGTTGAAGGAGGCCAGTTGGGGAGTATCTTGGGATCATGTCAGTAGAGTGGCATTCTCCCATCAACACTACTGACGCAGACGGAAGCTTTGATCATGGAATTAACTACGCTGGGGTACCAGGAAACACGTATCAAAGCCGTCCAGGATAACATGGGCCCTTACCATCTTACCAAGAAACAGCAAAGACAAGAGAGGGACAAACGCCGGAGAGTTGTACAACGAAGTGGTGAAAGCGGCAAGCGGAACGATAGGGCAAGGAAAGGTCACGCAAGACGCAAAGAAATTGTGGACCCAGATACACAACATGTGGAGAAGTGTGACGGGATTGTTAGAGATGGGCATATGGGGAAGGCGCCCTCGCTTTAGGAAGAGCAAGGACCGGAGGGTGGACTTGGGTGATCTTGGTGGCTTGGGATCAACGATTTTTATTGTGTGGTTCTTGAAACTATGCCAACACTTCACTCATGACTTGAAGAAAATATTCCAACAAGAATGATACCCACCATCGAACGATACAAATAACTCTATCGTGTCTAAGATAGAGTGCTTCGTGCTACATCTACTCGCCCTGCCTCTTATCTTGTGCGGAGTTACTACACGATCTAAAGACATTATCTCATTCAATTCCCTGGGTCATATTTATTATTGTCACTCGCCGATGCCGGTCATCGAGAATACTTTGGTCTCATTGTGTAGGCCCAAACCTCACATTGTTTCTCTTCGCAGACATGACAATGTGAGTCGTGCCAAGATTTAAACCTACCAGAACACAAAATAGAATTACTAGTACCCGAATACTAGTCTTTTGCCGTCATGGCGGGCTGCGAGATCCCCGGAGACGCCTCCATGTATGGGGTCGGGATACGAATCGGTTTCTACTTCCTCTGGTTTGGCATCATTCTTGCTTCATGGATAGCAGCATCTCAAACCCCTCTTCTACGACTCTTCAGTCTCCTATTCTCCACTGGAGCCCTACTCGCTGTTGTTGTTCGAGTCTCGTCAGGAGTATCAACGAGTTTATCTACTCCCGACCCGGACAACACTGCGACAAAATATGAAGACGCTGAGAAAGACAACATTATGAGAACCGTGGAAGTATACATTGTCATGCTTCTCGCATTTGGAGAGTTCTTCTTCCTAGTACCCGTATACATATGGCGCATCCTCACATGCTGCAACCCGACCTTGAACCCGATGAGGTGGCCTAGATGCAGGATGGGAAAGGCTGAGGGCGTGTTGACTTGGATACTCCTGGTTGCGCTGGCTGGATTCCACATGTGGTTCTGGACTGAAGGAATTCACGATATAAAACCAGATGATGGGAGCGAAAGTGACGGCGGACACGCGGACAATGGCGAGTGCAAGGAGTGGGGGGTCTTGATGGCGAAAGTTGATATTAGGAGCGGGAGCATGATCGCAGTGAACATAATTTTCAGCGCTGTGGTGCTGTTCATCGCGCTTCTCATCATGGCTACCCACGCGAAGATGATTCACTCTCCGAGGAGCTGGAGAAGGCCCATAGAAATAAGGTATCCTTATATCCTTGGTTCCAAAATCATGGCTGCCAATATTTAAGACCGCACCATTCATTCAACTAACAACAGGCATTAATAGCAACGAGAGAAGGTCGGGCCTACAACATCTCCAAAACTTCTTCTCCTTTATTGTCGCATCTGTGACAGTTCTTGCCATCGAACTCACCGTCGAATGGAACGGCCTATCTTCCAATTCAAACCTGAACAGCATAGCCAGCGTGGGCCAGACCATTCCTCTTCTTGTTGGGCTGGGGCTGTTTCTCAAAACAATCTACAAATGGCAGTACCCCGATCCACGCCCACCGAGAAGCAGACGAGGAAGCCACAGCCACGGACACGGACACGGACACTCTGGCGGCAGAGGGATGTCTCATAAACGAAGGGACAGCATGACGTCTACAGGGTACACCTATAGCACAGGTTATCCCGGTGGGGGGTCGAGACATGGGCAATGCCACCAACCCGGGCATGGACATGGACGCGGGCACGGAGAGGAGATGAAAGCCGTGCCAATCGCTAGACCGCTCCCCGCTGTGCAGATGGGAGAGGGCGGAGATCGTGGCACCAGCAGGGATGATATCAGGGGGCCCCCTACGCCTTAGAGGAGCAGACGGCCAAGTGCCGTGGGTGGAGGAGGTGAGTGACGAGAGTACCTCCAGGAGAGAAAGTAGAGTTTGATGGGGTGAGTGATCTGTGTTTCTTCATACATGGGTTCATCTTTGCCATTTATCAAGAAAAAATGGGTTGTTTGACGAATGAGGTTAAATTCAATGTTTCAAAGGACAAGTGATCTATCAACAAGGACTCCAGGCGCAACAAAGTGCAATCAAAACAGCTACAGTAGCACTTCCACCAACTATGTACTATTACATCCATCCCCAGTCATGAGCACTAAGAATTGTGCTTTCCATAGTCTCACATTGACAATTTCGGTAATGGTATCCAATGCTATCACCCCTATAGTGTCCAGAATACTTCTTAGACCATGTAGGCAGCGAAGGCTGCCGCAGCAGCAAGAGCGCCAGCAGAGGCAGCACCAGTCTTTCCAGCACCGGAGCCCTGATCGCCAGTCTCGGAAGCCTCATCGGCACTATCGGTCTCGCTTGCCTCGTCGCCACCGGAGCCACCACTGGTCGAAGAAGCATCGCCATCGCTGCCCTCGAGCTTGGCGGTACCAAAGTTCGCCGAGAGCCTCTCGCACCAGAGGCTCACGTACACGAAGTCGTCGGCGGAGTACCCGGCGTCGAGGGCGACATCGATGGTCTCGTCGTCGGCGGTCTCGGTGACCTGCTCGTTGTTGATGCGGTAGCCGGACTCGATGTCGTCTTCTTCGTTGTGGCCCCACCAGTATAGAGCGGGTGCCGAGGCGTCTTCGAGGGTGTATCCGCTGATCTCGAGAGTGTCCGAGTCCTTGACTGTGACGGTGCCTTGGAGGCCAGCGTCGAGGGAGGAGAGGTCACCGGTTGCGCCGACGTCAGCGGCGATGGCAGTGGATATGAGGGAGATGAGGATGGCGGTGGGATGCATTTTGATGGTTGTTTTGGGGGTGATGGTTACGTGGTTGAGTGGTGAGTTGATGAGTAGAAAGTGGAGGTTTTTAGTTAAAGGAGTTGTTGTAGATGCAGTAGTAATGTGACGAGTGAATGATGAGGGTGATGGAAAGACAGGAGCGATACAAAGGTAACGGGATGGGTGTTTATATCCTTCTTTCCATCCACAGGCCTGGCGTCTCTGACACCCAATTGGGATAGTAGCAAGTGCTTCAATGGATCACACCATTGCCATCCTATTCCAACAAGCTATTATCCTACCTCTCACAAATCAAGGGCTGAGCCACTATAGGCCAAGCCCTATCTGTGTAATCTAAAGACAACTAACTCCATAGAATCATAGTATGTTGACCGACTGACGGGCCGCCGGAGGGCTGGCTGGTTATGTTGGAGTGTAAGTTAGTAGTTAGATGGATGGTGGCACCTGATTCCACATTGCCTTGGTCAAGGCTGGGCTGTGCCCAAGTACCTTCGCCTTGTGTACTTCACACGATGTTTCCTCACCATGTACTCCATATTACCTATGTAATTTTCCCCTCTCGCGTTTAGACCCACGTTTAACTACCTTCAGGTCTGGTTCCTTTGAAGCACTATGGCACATCCTCCTGCGACAACTGTAACTTCCCCGGGTCGTCTGAACTCTCACTTTTAAGCTTAAGCTTCTCGGCATACCGCATATGAAAGCGCCCTTCCTCCTCCTGTTTTCCCCTCACTCATGTTTAGAGGGGGGAGGGGGGGGGGTAGTATTGGATTTTTGACTGGACATGGATTCTGTGGAATCATGAGACATCAGCGGTGTTTTGCGCGCGGGAGTGGCTTCTCTTGTCTCGACAGTACAATGTACCATTATCATCCCTTGCTGTCGCGATGGTAGTGGCTTGGACGAGAGCTGACCATGGAGATAGTTAGATGCATTACATGCTTCGTGCAAGATGGAAGAACTTTTCCCACTGGCAACTACTGCCTGGAGAGTCGTATTGGTGTTTTCGGAATTTGGTGGACACAGCAGTATTAGTTACCCATGTAGTTACGTTTTACTTTCAATGGTGGGGAGCGGCTTTTGGCTTACTCTCACCGTCTGCCCGCCCGCCCGGTCTTGTCTCGCTCTTGCCACTGCTGCTGCTCGCACTTTTCCTTCCTCTTGCGACTATCCCTATGTTGAAATGCTAACGAGGCATTGGCAGTAGTAACCAATGTCGTGGCGCGCGTCGATTGTTAGATGCACAGACTCGACTTTTGATTCGCCAATGATTCCAAAGGGCACACACACACATACACACACGTTTCTTGGCCTTCATGGAACAAAGTACTTCCCTCCTAGGTGTGCGTGTGCGTGTGCGTGTGACACTAACAAGTGAATATGATATAGTTGGTAGTTAGTAAGCAGCTGGCCCCGAACGAAAATGTTTCTTTTCCGACCCCTCGCGGCTGAAACGAGACGTTGCCGTGTTTACAATGAAACGTCCGTACGAAGACCCGGGGAGATAGATACCTTGTTTGGCTCCTCCTTGCATCTATCATGTGCGGGAGGGCTTTTTTTTCTGATTCCACATCATTCCCGCCCCGTCCGCAGCCGCACCAAAAGTGGGGCTAAGCGACAACGACGAGGCCTAGCAAGTGCAGGCACAAGGCGCATTTCTTAGGGCTGTGATTGGTTGGCTGGGCTTCCTGGGAACAAGAATGATTCCATAACCCTTACTACCGCCAATCGGCGCACTTGAATTCGCACACTTAAGAACTCGGAAGATTGGAGAGAAGGGGAACATGAGTTTGGATGGGAAAGGATCGGCGGCCCGGATGCAGACCTCACCAGGGATCTAGGTAACTAGCTGTGTCTCCTCGTTAAGCTTGAATTGATGGATGGAAAACATGGAGCCCTCCAGGGGATATGATGGAGTTTCTTGGGAGGAGAGTTGGTTCGCCAGCTTTCAAAACGGGCCTCGAGACATTGGCTATTCAGACCAACCAGTCGGCCAGCATGGCATGTGTCTGGGGCGTCTTTCTATCTATCCGAGTCACCAAGTACCGCGAGCATGCTTATTAGCTTATTCCTTTGTCCTCCCTTCAAGGCAGGCTAGCCTGTCTGTATCCCGCCGACATGTCTTGGGCGGCCCGATGTCACACCCCCCCTCCCCCCTCCCCCCTAGGCCGACGGCTTGGCCCTATCTTCCTTGTCCTCCCACGGCGCCAGAGCAGACGAGGCTCCGCGAAAGGAATATCCCGAGTGACCCTCGAATCAAGCATATCATCCATCCAGTGTTTAGGAATGACCTAGAATCCTCTATGGATGTGGAAACAGGCGGGCCACCGCAATACACTGTTGCCGTTATAGTGGCCCATTTCCTTTGGCGAACGACCCAGACGAGGACGCGGAATCATACCAGTTAGTACTAACCAATCCGGTGTCTCGCCTAGCACGTAAAGTTGCTCAGCCTCGACAAGCCAACCTTTCTTGCGCTACGTCCAGGTCCTGCTTCTTCCGGATCAGCCATCATTGGCCTCGGAACTGCCCAGCCAGTGTACCGGCGAGCTACCAACTGTCAGTGGCCATGGTATCGGTCGACCAATATCGCGGCCGAGGTAGTAGGTGGAAACCCCAAAACTCGGACGCCGCCGCGTAAAAGGTTGTGTGGCTTGGTCGAGCACAGGTACGTGTATCCCGTACGCAAGTGCTTCTTCTGTGTGTAATACCGGCGTTTGTCAGCTATTGATGATTCCAGATCTCGCACCACGAAGGTGTCTTGGCGCTTGGAGTACTTGGCGTGGCTTCCCGCCGGCGGTTTGGATTCTAGATCTGGGGCACTACCTAGATAGAACAGTATTACGTGTGGCGGGCTCGACTGGATATATAGTCCTGGTGTGTTTTGTGTTTCTTGGATCTATCTACCCGTTTTCATCGGGGCATATCTCCAGCATCTTCATCACGACCATAGATACTATCACCACTATTTGATTTCCTCTTATCCATCATCCTACCTCTTTCTTCCTATCATCTCCTCCACGGCTTTTCCAACCTACAGAGAAAACTGCTCCTATCGGAAACCAACGAAGGGATTGATCCGCCAACAAAATGGGTGACGATATTAAGCCGGTCATCAAGGACCAATACACCACCGCCCGGGTGTATTTCGGCTGTCTAATGGGCATGATACTAATCGAGAGCATGCTGGTCCTCCCTCAGTATCTCATGGCTATCTTCCGCAAAGGTCAGTAATATCCCTCCCGGTTCCCCACCCTCAACACGAAATCCCCTTTGGATACTAACCACAACCGCATCGTCACAGCCTACATCAAAGCCCCTACCAAACACACCCGCCTCCGCCTCTTGCTGCACAAACTCTCCACCCTCCCCTCCCCGTTCCCCTTCCTCACATCCCACAGCTACCCAACCTACCTTCGCCTCCTCATATTCTGCGCTCTCAACGTTCTCTTCGGCGTCAACCGCGCAAAGTTCACCACAGACTTCAAACTCTACGGCTGGCTCGTCCTCCCCAACGCAGGAATGACCCTCCTCCTCTCCCCCCGCGGCTGCAACCTCCTCTCCCAAGTCCTCCGCGTCCCAACCCCCATCTTGCTTTGCTACCACAGGTGGTGCGGCTTCGCTTGCCTCGTGCACTCGACTCTGCATTTCGGCCTGACCGCCGCGCACAACGCCGAGAGCGGCCAGCTGGGCACGGTGTTCGGAAGCGACATTTACCAAGCCGGGGTGGTCGCCTGGGCGGCCCTCGCGCTGGTTTACCTGACGAGCCTGAGGCCGGTGAGGAGGCGGTGCTACGAGCTGTTCTACTACCCCCACTACCTCTTCCTCGTGTTTGCCGGCGGCGCCATGTATCATGCCACGCGCGGAAGGGAGTTCTTCCTGCCCGGACTGGGCCTCTGGCTTGCCGATCGCGCCTGGAGGCTGGCGAAGACGTGCCTGTCGAGCAAGCCGGAGGTGAGGAAGGTGGAATATCTCGAGGGAGGCGTTACCAAGGTAACCGTTGGGGGAAAGGGGGTGCGAGGGCCGGAGAGCGCGGGACAGATCGCTTGGGTGCAGTTCCCGGCCGTTAGCAGGTTTGCTTGGCATCCTTTTACCGTTGCGTCCGCCTCTCTGCCTTCGGCCGGAGGGGAGAAGGGAACACGGGACGACGGCATGACCTTCGCGATCAGGGGGCTGGGTGGGTTCACGAAGAAGCTCCAGAGGCTGGGGAATGGAGGCTTCGACGAGAAGACCGGCTCGCCTTCTTCTTTTCCTTCTTCTTCTTCTTCTCCTTCTTCTCCTTCTTCCACCTCCCCGATCGAGATGAACATTGACGGGCCGCACGGCGTAGGGAGCATCCGATGGGGCCAGCATCCCGTCACCGTCCTAATTGCAGGCGGTATCGGAATAACCCCGGGCATCTCCATCGCGAGCTATATCGTCAACACCGCCGTCTCCGCATCTTCGTGTTACTCTTCCCCCGAAGCGGATAGCAGACACGTTCACCTCCTCTGGATCCTGAAAGATTTAAGCCATGCGAATTGGTTCGCGAGCGAACTTTCCAATTTGGCTGCTGTGGCAGAAAGTACGAATGGGAAGGTTACGTTTGAGGTCACGATTCATTATACGAATTCTTCTGGTGCTTCTGGTTCTAGATCGCCCAAGGGTCGTAGTCGTGTTGTTGGCTCGACGTCTCAAGACCAAGGGCAGAGGGTTGAGCCTTCTTCTTCTTCTTCTTCTTCTTCTTGGCCTCATCCGCCTCGCGACCAGCAGCAGCAGCAGCAGCAGCAGCAGCAGCAGCAACAACACGCAGAGTCGACGAGCGAAGACCGCATGGATAGGTCCGCGCAGGAAGAATCTCTCATCAGCTCTTTCGCTTCCAAACCCTACCAGGGCCCTGGTACTTTGGTCCAGGGACGTCCCGACATCATGGCCTTCTTCTCGAATATCAGGAACGTGCGCAGGGGCGTGGATGTTGCAGTTAATCTGTGTGGTCCTAGGCCTATGATTGATGCTTCGAGGAAAGCGGCCGCCGCGGTGAGCTGGGAAGGTGGATTGTTCGAAGTTGAGGAGGAGATGTTTGAGTTTTAAGAGGTTGCCCTGGTGATTATGCTTGTTCGGGGAATGTTCTCGAGCGATTGGAATGTCGGAGGCTTCCGGAGGAGCTTGATTTGTGCAAATTTCGGAACATCAACTTTTCACATATTCTCCCCCCCCCCCCAATAAGACAGTTTCTTCAACTTGGCCTCCCATCTCATGTCATGGTTAAAAAAAAAAAGAAAAAAAGAAAGAAAGAAAGACACGTGGCTAGAATAATACTCTCTTGATTCATAAATTCATCCCATCCTTCCATCCATAACAGACAGTAAACATCAAGTATATACTCCGTTTTAATCCCAACCATCATCCTACGGCGCTACAATTTCACCCTCGTATGCCCACTTTCAAATCCCTCAGAAGAAAGGACATCCTCCCGTCCTCTCCTTTACAAGCGTATCCAGCTCCTCCTTCATCTCCTCCTGGCCCATCCCGATCTTGCTCACGGGTCCAATCTCCTCGAGCAGGTACCCCTGGGGGAAGAAGTGTTTGTTGGCGCTGCTCGGCACGCCGCCGCCCATCATCTTGATCAGCAAAGCCGTGGGACCCCACCGACTCCAGAAGGTCGGCTTGTTGTAGAACGGGTCGACTTGGTACTCGCGATGGTATATCCTGCCCGTCTTCGGGTCCGGGTCGCTGAAGGCTTTCACGGGCCGGAAGCGGGGGAGAGCGAGGAAGCGCATGGCGAATCTCCGCACATTGAGGGCGAGGTAGGCTGCCAGGCCGGCCGCGATGCCTGGTTCGGGGAACCTGGGTGGATGGCGTTAGCATCTCGCAAGGCCGCGGTCGATCCACGCCCATGCGTCATCAATCCCCGGGTGGCATCTTTGTGTGTGTGTGCGATGGGATATTCACCTACATGAAAGCATCCCTCACCCTGTCCCCCATAAGCACATGCGTAACCTCAACCGCAAAAGCCTTCATAAAGCCGGGCACGTAGTACACCAGCATGGGCACCAGCGTGTCCGCCGTCGCCCTGTTGGCCGCATGCGGCACCATCATCTCAATCTCGTACGCCTTGGCCCACTTTGCAATGTCCTCGTAAAACTCGATGCCGTCCTCCCACCCGCCGCCGTTCCTCTCCAAGGGCTCGTAGTCAATCCCCATCGCATCGCCGATGCCCTTCCAGAACGTCGCGATCGCGCACACCTCCATCTCGTTCAGGCTCCGCCACTCGTAGAGCCTCATGAACTGCTCGGGCGTCGTGATGAAGACCGAAAGCACATACAGGAAGGTGGCGTTCTTGATCAACCCCTTCTTCTTGTAGATCCCATGCAGGTAGTTCATCCTCGCGATCGCCCTGAGCGTCCTCTCGCTCGTGGGCGGGTGCGACGAGAACTCCCCTATGAGCACCACCGTGTCCTCGTACCGCTTGCTCACGTTGTCCGGGTCGGCGAGGTTCTTGGTCGCGACGAGGAGCTTGGAGCCCGCGGGCACGGCGTAGGTCTTGAAGAGCGCGAACTGCAGGCTCAGCACGTAGAGCCGGGGGAACTCGTACTGCATCACGTACTGCAGGATCCCCTGCGCGTCGTCGTTGGTCATCCCGGACATGGACTTGCGCGTGGGGTAGTTGAACTTGCGCCGCATGGCCTTTTCCCGCCGGAACCGGAGCGAGGAGCACAGGATCAGGTACAGCGGCACGGCGGGGAGGACGCAGGTTATCATCCACGGGGACGATGCCATGGCCGCTACCAAGTCGAACATGGCGACGATGTGCGGTTGAGATGGATGCGACGAGGTGCAGATACAATACGTGGCCGGACGTGTGGTCCTTGGGTTCGCCGCTCTCTCTTGGGCTAGAAGCAGGGGAAAGAAAAGTCAACGCCAAGGTGGAACAACGGCAACAACGAGGAGGAGACCACGCAGCATATATACTGTACAAACGTCGAGGGGATCTTGGCAGTGTGCCCGCTAGCTTCCCCTAGGGCTGGGTGGTGTGAGCTGACGGACAAGGAACTGCCGTTTCAATCGCCCCTAGGCAAGCATGGGCCCTTCTAGACACAGTCAATCCTGCAGGGTGACTGGGGGTCATCAAAACGTGCCGGAAAAAATATATATTTGTTGGTCAGAGAAATAAGTCTACAGCATCAACTTGCCTCGTGGAGCGTTTATGTCATACGCCACGATTCCGAATGTGCGAGTTCTTGGCACACAATTTTGTACCCAACCAAATGGTGAGCCACACATGCCTTGATGAAGTGGTACAATGCCCACATGAAGGCTTAGACGGCTTGGCGCTGTCGTGCATTCTCCCCTTCACATGTCAAATCCTCCGGTAGCAGTACCCATCCGTTATAAATCGTCTCGCATTTCCTCCTTCGACCAATAGCACTACTCACGAATGGCTTCTCTCATACGGCATTCAGCGAAACTGGTACTCACTACCTATGTACAAAAAGGAATGTTTCATTACAATTACTACACTCTCCCTCGCGGGATAGATGGACAATCATGGCGCGTCATCCTCTGGAACCCTCTCTTGCTTTCATCTCGGCGCTAGTCCCGGGCACAGCTTCATTAGAGCCAGGGATGATAGGTGTGCTCCACATCGAGGCAAGTCAGCAGTGCTACCACATCTCGTGCGAAAAGCGTGCTCGCAGGATCAACCGGCTGACCTGGAGCCGCATCAGCCCCTCCCGACGGTACCTCCAAATAATTCATACTCGTCAAGTCGTCAATTCTTCCTTTCCTCGAAAGTCAAGGGGCAATCGTCCTGCAAAAACACTTCATTAGCTTCCACGCCGCATGTTCCACCATCGAGAACCAGTACTCACCTTGGGGAAAATCGTTGCAAACACCTTAATCTCCTCCGACAGGGGCGTTGGATGGTGCTCCCAGTTGAGCATCATGGATGCCTTTCCGATGCAAAGAGCGAGATTGAGCTGAGCATACGTCTGGCCGATACAATAGTGAGGGCCGAGGCCGAAAACCAGATAGTTCTTGGCGCCCTTCTCCTCTGCATCGCCAGAAAAGTACCTTTCGGGGTCGAACTCATCGGGGTTGGTGTACACCTCGGGGTCGCGAAGAGCCATATACGTCGTTGGGATAACCATGGCGCCTAGGAGCCAGTCATCAAAGTTAGCAAATGAGTCGCCATTTGCCTAGCAAAATAAAACAAATACGTCTAGACGTCTGCTTACCCTTGGGAACAGTGTAGTCTTTGCTGATGGGGAAATCCTTTTTGGCGACGTAGGGAACCATGAGAACCGGGGGACGATAACGGAGGAGCTCCCTGACGACGGCACGGGTATACTTCATCGACTCCAGTTGGTCCATGTTGACAGGGGCCATGGCATCGCCATCCCTGGCCTTGATATTTTCTTCGCGAATTCGGTCAAGCACGTCGGGGCGCTGGGCAGCAATCTGGAAAAGCCAGGTGGCGGCACTCGAAGTAGCATCCTGCGATGCAAAGAGGAAGGTGAAGAGGGTCTGCGAAATTTCCATGTCGGTGAAGTCGCGGAGAAGGGGAACGGGCTTCTCGAGATTATTGGTCGCAATTCCTTCCTCGCCGGCCTCGCGCCACCTCTTGGACTCGAGAATAGATTTTACCCACGCGTCCATGATGCAGGTGACGTCGCCTCCAGCCGCCATGCGGACCTTGGACTTGGCTACACACTTTGCAAACTCGTCCAGGACCATGTCGGCTGCCTTCTTTCCATACCACGTCTTGGTATATGGGAGGATGATGGGGAAGTTGACGAGCTCGAGCGCCTCCGTGATTAGGTAGTAGTCGTCGGCAATCTTCTTGACAGCCTCGTCCGAGATGTAGTGGCCAACAAAGGAGCGCAGTGACACGGCACACATAACCTCCCGGAACATGGCCATGAAGGGAACAGGCTTTCCGCCAGCCTCCTTCGTGATGGCAACAAAGTCCTTGAAGTAACGGTTGTAAACGTCATCCTGACCGGGAAGATAACACTCGAGGGCCTGCTTGGTGAACAGGGAATTGAGACCCTTTCGGAAGTCGACGTGGGCCTTTCCGTCAAGGAACACCCAGTTATCGTGGCCGAGGAGCTTGGGAGCAACATCGACGACGGTGGGCTTTACAAAGCTGGGTGAGTTGAAGATCTTGCGGGCCATGTCGCGAGTCGATGCGATGACAACGAATCTGGGGGGGGGGGGGGGGGGGGAAAAAAATTTTTTAAAAAAGAATTTATTTAAAGGGCCCCCTGTAAGCGGGGTGGGGGTTGGGTTATTAAAAAAT
>JAKWBI020001089.1:0-11300 GCA_022664585.2 Zalerion maritima | reverse complement strand
ATAATAATGGCAAAAGTAATAAAAGAAATGGTGAAAAAAGGAAATATATTATTATAAATTATAATGGAATAATCTTAGAGGTCCTTTTTTATTAATTTAATACCTTCGCCTGCGCTATTTTCCCTTTACTTAAAAGGCTTTTTTTAAAAACAATAATCATTAGAACGGAAATAATCCCGTTTATTATATTTTTGGTAATATTTCGAATAAGTTATATTTCCTTGCCAAATGGGTAAAGTTTAAAACTCCATTTTAAATTTGGGTAGAAGGATTTGGTATTATTAAAAAAGGAAGAGTTGTAAAATGTAAAAGAAATTTTAAAACCTAATAAAAATAAGGATAAAAAGCAGGGATGGTAAATAATTATATAATAAATATCACCTAAAATTCTTTTTTTTTAAATAAAGTTTATTTGTATTAAATAGTAGGGAAAATTACACGGTAAAAATAAAAGAAAATATGTATAAAATAGCCTAACCTTTAATAAATATTTTTATAAATTTTATTTATTTTTATTATTTTTATTACGGCGGATGCGGGCAGCTATATTTTTAAAAATCGATTATAAATCGGTATATGCATAAATATTATAATATTAGTCAGATTATATAATATAAACCATCTGATTATTTCCTATTATTATTAATAATATTAATTATATTATATAGTAGGGGAAATAAAATCGTAAAAATAAATAAAAAGCTGTATTGGATAGCCCAATATTTAATAAATATTTTCATGAATTTTATTTATTTTTATTACCTTTAGTACGGCGGATGCGGGCAATTATATTTGTGTAAATCGGCGTATGCATAGTTATTTTAATATTAGTCAGATTATATAATATAAACCACCTGATTATTTCCCACCTTATAATTCCGTCCATAGTAAATTTTCAAAATGGAGTAAAAAACGTAAATAAAATTGTAAAAATAAAATAAAGGTTAAAATCCAAAGGTAATAATTTAAACAATGTTTTGCTTATTTTTATTTTTTTTTAATTAATTTGTTCCGGCCGATGCGGGCTGGAGTGCATTTGCCAAAAGCCATATACTAATATAGTTGGACATATAATCCGCACGCCCCTAAAATCCTTCCCGCCATACAATACCGTCCATAATAAATTTAAAAAATAAAGTAAAAACCGCAAATAAAATCGTAGAAATTTAGCAAAAAGCTATAATAAAAAGGTAATATTATAAATACCATTTTTATAATTTTTATTTAATTTTATTTATTTTATTCGGGGCGATGCGGGCTGTAATATATTTAGTAAAAAACACATATTAACGTGGTTGGTTATATAATCCGCCCGCCCCTGATTTTTTTCCCGCCTTACAATACCGTTTATAATAAATATTAAAATTAAACTTAAAAACGCAAATAAAATCGTAGAAATTTAGGAAAAGTTATAATAAAAGGGTAATATTATAAATACCATTTTTATAATACTTTTTTAATTTTATTTATTTTATTCGGGGCAATGCGGGCTGTAATATATCTAGTAAAAAACACATATTAACGTGGTTGGTCATATAATCCGCCCGCCCCTGATTTCTTCACCGCCCAATTCCATCCGCAATAAATTTTAAAAATAAGATATATAATGCAAATAAAATCGTAAAAGTATAAAAAGACCTGCCATGGAAAGGTAATATTATAAATATTATATTTCTAATTTTTATTTATTTTTAATCCTTTTTATCGGGCGGATGCGGCCAGATTTATAACTGCCAATATCCTATACAAGAAAATAAATGGTCACATAATTAGCCCGCCCCTAATTTTTTCACCGCCCAACTCCATCCGCAGTAAATTTTACAAATAAGATATATAATGCAAATAAAATCGTAAAAATATAAGAAAACCTACTATAAAAAGGTAATATTATAAATATTATTTTTTCAACTTTTATTCATTTTTATTTATTTTATTTAGGCGGGTACGGCCTGGTATGTATGGCAGGTATATATTTATTAAAAGCCATATAATTACATGGTTGGGTATATAATTAGCACGCCTTTTATCTTTTCGCGCTTAACGATTCCGTGCATAGTAGATTTTAAACATTAAACATAAAACGCAAATAAAATCGTAAAAATATATTTAAAGCTGAAATGGAAACATAATCATTTAAATATTATTTTCCTATTTTTTATTTATTTTTATTTAATTTATTCGGGCCGATGCGGCCTGGAGTGCCGATGCGGCCTAAAGTACATTTACCAAAAGCCATATACTAATATGGTTAGGCACATGATCAGCACGCCCCTTACTTTTTCCCGCCTTACAATTCCGTTCATAGTAAATTTTAAAAATTAACTAAAAAACGCAAATAAAATCGTAAAAATAAATAAAAATATAATTTATATAGCGAGGCGTTTAATAAACATTTTTATAAACTCCATTTACCTATATTTAATTCATTACGGCGGATGCGGGCAGATATATATCTGCGCCATAGGAAATACACAGAGGTTTTATTATTAGTCGTATGGGGCTTAAACCATATGGGAAAACCACATCAAATACATTTCTCAGTTTACTAATAAGCTTATAGCTCTTTTTTGGAATTACTAATAAGGGTTTTTAAATATTGCAAAATAATAAAAATAAATTATTTAATATGCCTATATTAGTGAATATACCTGTAAATTATTAAAAAGTCGTTTTTCGCCTAATTAGGAAGCACTCCATACTTTTCACCTTTTAAGCCACTTCCCCCCTATAATTTTTAATAATCCCCTCACGGGCTCAATGATTTTAGAAAGCGAATACTTCGCTCGCTTACGCTCACTACGTATTCCCAATAAAAAATACGGCCTATAATATTAAATATGGCCAGCGCCGCCGATTTAAAAGGATTAAAAGGGCCCCTTAAGCTTAATTAACTTTTAATTATATAAAAAAGGGGGATAAGTGTTATATTTTTTATTTTATAAATCGTTTAAAGCAGAGTTTAAATATTATTAATTAAAAAGAACCCTCCGGGGAAAATAAAGGTTAGGGCGTAATAAAATTTATAAAAATAAAATTATATAGTTTTATTTAATTATAATAAAATAAAAAAGGGAACTTATAATTATTATAAAAAAGTAATTAATAATATACGAAGGGCGAGGAAGCGGATAAATCGGTAATATTAATAAAAGCCAGGAAATTTTTCCTAAAGTTTTTCGAACCGCGGGGCGCGGTCTTTTATTATAAATTAATAAAATATAATGGTACCGAAGGTATTCCTTATTATATTTATATTAAAAACCGGCGCCCGGTATAATTATTTAAATAATTAATTTAAAACTTTAAAATAATCCTGTATAGGATTATATAAAAAGCCAAAAGTACCCTCGGGATTTATAGGACTTTTAAAAGGGTAATAAACCATGGCGGTAAAAACTTAATTATAAAAATATAATTATTATTTAATATATTATATTTTCCCCTAAATATTATATTATCGTTTAAGAATAATCCTATATAGGATTATTTTATATTTTTTGGAGTATTACCGCTCCTAAATAAGCAACTGGAGGTTTAACCAAACCAAATAGCTTGGTTTTAAACACCGACCATGCAGCGAGGTTATCAGACCTACTCCCCGCTACAATAGAGAGATTAATGGCCCTAATACGGAATTGCTTATTTTAAGTGTCCCATTTAAGGGGAGGGTTTAAAATAATATCGCTTATGGTAATAATAAGGGGGTAACTCGGCGGAGCTGGTGATCGATTTTAAAAAAGATATATTATAACTTGGCGGAGTTAATTAAAGTTTGAATTTTTCAATATTAAAGGTTAAATTAGGTTATTTGTTAAGGTACTATAATAAGGTTAATTGGTGGTTGTGGTATTATATATTAAAAGGGCGTATAAAAAAGCTATTTATAATATTATTATTACCCTTATTACGCCGTATATATTTATAAATCATATATATAAATATACCTATTGCGTATTAAATACACGATAATATATTTAATGCACCATAACGTACTTGATACGCGATAGCGTATTTAGTACGCACTGGTGCCGTAAATACGCTGTGGCGCAGGTAATATGCAGTAGTGGCGTATTAACCACGCAGTGGCGTATCTGACAGTAGTGGCGTATCAAACACGCAGTGGCGTATCTGACAGTAGTGGCGTATCAAACACGCAGTGGCGTATCTGACATGTGCCAAGTGACCTAGTTTGACCTCCCACATCTGACACATTTCACTGGCCGACGTCGGCAAAAACAACATTTTGTTCATCGCAGTCCCAGACTAATTTGGGTAGCAGGCGTACCTTCACCACGAATTTGAACAGAGAGTCTCTCTATACTGTTATTTAAGACTTGCATATACCCACTACGACCAGTCCAAGACACAGTTGCGGTTTTGCGAGACTATCTGGCTCTTATCAATTCGCCCTGCTACAAAGGACGCCAAAGAGTCAGTCAGCGACTGCGTCCACCTCACCACCACCACCACCACCACATTCGCAAACCAATATGGCTTTTACGACACCCACACTATCTATTCCACATCTCGCGAAGGGGAAAGTCCGGGACCTCTTCTGTCTCCCAAACCACCCGGATACCCTTCTCTTCGTTGCATCTGACCGAATCAGCGCTTACGATGTCGTCCTCACCAACGGCATCCCCAACAAGGGGGTCCTGCTCACACAGCTCACGGCGCATTGGTTCTCAGTCCTACCGTCCCTGGTCCCGGGACTGAAGCACCACTTCCTCAACCTTGGCGCACCGGCGGATAGTGGTCTTTCGGAAGATGAGCGAAAGGCGATCGCTCCGAGGTCCATGACCGTCCGAAAACTCAAGGTCTTCCCAATCGAGGCCATCGTGCGAGGATACATCACAGGTAGTGTCTGGAAGGAATACGAAAAGCACGGGACCGTTCATGGGATCTCTGTTCCCGCGGGCATCAAGCAGTGCGGACAGCTCCCCGGAGGTGCACTCTACACTCCGTCCACCAAGGCACCAGCAGGCGAACACGACGTGAACATCCACCCGGACGAAGCCATCAAGATTGTCGGTGAAAAATACGCCAAACGCATCGAAGAGTTGTCCCTCGCCATCTACAAAGCGGGTGCTGCATACGCCAAGGAACGTGGCATCATTATCGCCGACACCAAGTTTGAGTTTGGCCACGACTTGGAGACGGACGAGGTGGTGCTCATTGATGAAGTCTTGACCTCGGACAGCTCCCGCTTCTGGCCGTTGGATACCTATGAGGCAGGCCGGGACCAGGACAGCTTTGACAAGCAGATCCTGAGGAACTGGCTGACGGAGAAGGAACTGAAGGGTAAGGAGGGCGTTGAGATGGACGAAGCCATTGCCAAGAAGACGGCGGAGAGGTATAGGAATGCCTTTACAATGCTCTCAGGGAAGACTATTGAGGATGTGTTAAAAACTGACGGCTAAGAATATCTCTAAATTCTAACGCGGTTTATAACGGTACCGGAGGTATCCCCCGCTCCATTTGTACTAAAAACCCGCGCCCAGTATAATTATTTAAATAATTAATTTAAAGCTTTAAAATAATCCTATATAAAATTATATAAAAAGTTAAAAAAATACTAAGGATTTTATAAAACTTTTAAAAGGGTAATTATAATAAGAAATAAACAAAGGCATCTTACTGCTCTTATTAATAAAGAATAAGTGTCTTGGTAAATCTAATAGGATAATAAATACATAAAAAGTAAACACCTTATATTAGGATAGTAAATATTATAAGAAAAAATATTATTATTATTTTTATAAAATGCCAAAAGTTTAATCCTTATATAGGTATACGCCTATAAATAAAGAAATCTTTTATTATTTTAATCTACCTATTATTAAGGAAAAATTAAAAACTAATAATAATATTATATAAAAAAGTAAATATTTAATACTTTTTTTTTATTCCTCCCTAACCTTTTTATTATAATGGAATATAATTAAAAGGGTTTTAATACCTTATATAATAATGGATAATATACGATTATATATATTGCTTAGTATATACCTTTTTAATATAGGCGAGTTTTTCCTTATATTCTTGCATTTTCGAATACTAAAAAGTCCTTATAAATAATTTTATTTTTATTATAAAGTTTTTATGGGTAGCGATTTATCCATATAATTTTATTTATATTTAAAATATAGAGATAATAATATTATTTGGATTAAAATCCTTTTATTTTATTAAAAAAGGTTTACGCTTTTTTTTCTTTTATTCCTAAGCGTGCTCTTTTTTTTTTAAAAAAAATACTTATTATTTTACGTTTAGTGGTAATCTTTTTAGTATTTAATAAAGGTTTAATCTTAACCTTCTTTACGGCCGGGGAGGGTTTATTTTTTATTTTAATAATTGGTAAAGGTTTATGCTTAACCTTTTTAATAATTAAGGGAGGTTTATACTTAATTTTTATTTTATAATTATCGAATATTATAAATAAACTTTCTGTACTTTTTATATTATTAATATCCGTATTTATAAAATTATTATACTTAATAATCTTTTTCGCCCTTGGCTTTTTTCCTTTTATTTTAATCTTCCTTACCAAATACTTTTATTAATTAACTTCTTGGTTTTTCTTTATTAAATTATTATTAAACTTTTTAATATTAATTATTATAAATTATTCTTATACTAATAATAAGCCTATAATTAGGAGATTCTTCGATTTTAGAAAAAAAGGTGTGTGTTTTTCCCATTTAATAAAATCTTTCTTTATAACGATAAAAGTCCTTATGTATAAATCTCCATCGTTATTATTATATATATTATATAGCTTTAAGGAATATAGGTGCCCGATTGGTCTGGCGAATATTTCCGGATTAATTTTAATATTATATTTTACCTTAATTTCCTTAATTACTATACTTTATAGGGTAAACATTTATGGTTAATATAATTTCCTGCCAGGTTTGCTTAATTTAAACTTATCCTTAATCGTAGGAGTTTTTACCTTTTGCACATTATTATCGTTAAGATTAATGTTTAATTATTAAGCGTGTCCCTTTTTTATAAATACAGTATATAAATAAGTTGGGCCAATTTTAATGGCTAGTTTAAAGCCTAATAGGGTCGGCAGTATCGCATGCCTTAATCCTTTCAATATTATCTTTATTTCGAATAAACTTTCGCACCAAATTATAACTTTTTAAGGAAATCCTAACCTATTATTAATCCATTTCCTAATTTATCTTATTATTATGGCACTTATCTGTTATTTATTATTACCAGTTTTCTTAATCTGGTAATTACCTCGGATTTTTAAAATAAAACCCGAATCGATATTCTTTTAATTATAAGCGATTATTGGGATAATAAAAAATACTGTGAGATATTTATATTCGTAATTATTAGTTTAATATATGATATTTCCCACTTATGATTTAATACCGTTAGGGAGTGCCAATATTATAATAATACGATTAAAAATATTAAGAATATTATAATATAATTAAATTCAATATTTTCCCTGTTTATATATTGGGTCTATTAAAGTAAAACTTAATTTCCCCTTATATTATTAATAAATTATTTAAAAGAAATGTTCTGGTATATGGTAAATAAAAAAGATATTTTTATACTGCCTTATTTATATAAAGGTAGGATAATAAATAGGGATTAGGGTAATTGGTAAGGCAAGGGTAATAATTATATTATTTTTAATAAGTATAAATATCGGTAAATTTATAATATTTTTTAATAATCCTATTATTAAAATTATTATTTTATGGGTATTTAACCAATGTTATTTAAGTATAAGGCCCTCGATCGTATATAAGGTCCTTATTATTTGCTCTAAATTTTAATTAATTAATCCTTTTGGTTTTATTTCAAAAATGGTCTGTAGGTATAATATAATAAAGTTTAATTATACTCGTAATTTATAAATAATACCTTTATATTTATTTTTTGGTATATAGTATTTTTTATAATACTTTACCGTTAAAATGTCCCACTTTTTAAAGTTATACGTATTAATAATGGGAAAGTAATTTTTATAATTTAATTTTTTTTTAAAAAGTCTCTGGGTAAATTAATTAAAAGATTATAATTATACCCCTTTGGGAATATTATATATCCCATATTTGGATTAAATTTACCATATTCCTTATAATATTTTATAAAATTTATTTTCTTTTAAATAAAAGGCTTTTCGTTTTTAATACCATTAGATTAAGGTATATTCGTTTTATTATTATATATAGGTATTCTTTTTTCGAGGATATAATCATTGGTAATTCCATAGGGTTTATTCTAAGTTTATTACCTTTGTTAAAAAAAAATATTAGGTTTGAGATATTTGGCTAATATTTTAATCGTTTGCTTACAAATAGGTTAATTAATCTTCGGATCTTTTTATTTAATGGCAGTTTATAAAGGTAAGTATAAAAATTAAAAAATAAAAATGGGAAAAATAGGTAGGGTAAAAGGGAAAAATTATAATGGGAAGAAATAATTTAAAATATTTATATTATAAGATGATAATTGGTTTATTTATATTATGGTAAAATAAGTATTATTTATAAATAAATATATCCCTGCTTTTTAAAAATAATTTATAAAATTATCTCGACGATTATAATAAAGGTGATTAAATAAATAAATTGGATTAATCTACTGCCTGGCATTTTTTCTTTATAATAAATCATTCCTTTTAATAAATTATTTACCTCCTTGGCTTATTTTATACGTACTCTTTTATCTTCTTTATAACCTTTTCGTATATTTAATTTCCTTTTAATCTGCCATTTACCATTAAGCCTTTTTTACTTTTTTTTTTTACATATTTAATTAATTACCTTTTTTGCCATTTAATCCATCATATCTTATCCTAATAAAAAAAAGCTTCCCATCGATAATTTATTTAATAAGAATAAACTAAGCTTACGCCCTTATTTAAATACTTAAAAAAAAATTAGTATACCTTATTTTCGAAATTTTAATGGCCGTTTTATTCCTTATATTATTTTTGGTAATCCTCCCTTTACTTTTGTCCGAATTAACGATAACGAGGTTTATTTCCATAATCGTTATTATTCCCTTAAGTTTTAACGCTTAAGCGCTTGGCTTATTAATAAGCCTTTTCCTCGCTTTATCGAGTTATTTTTATATCCCATAAACTTTTTTGGCTTAAGGTATATCTTTCTATTTTTTATAATTTAAAAAATAATGCTAATTTTAATTAAAATTAATTTAAAGTATTACCATTTATAAATATATCGGTTCCGGTTGCGATTTTTATAAGATTTGAATAATTCCTATTAATTATCTCCTTTTTTTATATATACTCGGTCCCTTATTTATAATTTCGAAAACCTTTAGTATTATTAAATACCTAATTGGTAAAAAAAGCAATAAACCTTAATTAATTTTTATTAAAATATAAAGAGGTGGTTACCTTGGCTGGTATATGGCTTAATTAAATAAAAAGCAGTTTCGCATTTTTATTTTTTTTATTAAGGCGTTCTGTTATATTATCGATAATTATTATTTTTATTACCAGTATAAATGGGAGATTAGTATTATTCATCGATTATATGATTATAATAAATATTATTATATTTGGCTTAAAGGTCGATATATTATTTTAAAAGGCAAGTTCTTTAATATATATTTTAATTACATTTAGGGCTTAAAAAAGTATTCCTATATGCGTTATCCTAATTATACTTATATTATTAAGGAGAAAAATACCAATAATTGAAATAAGGATTACTTTCTTTTTCCGGGTTATAATAATAAAATATTCGGGTGGTTTTATTATTATAATAATAATTTTAAAAATAAAAATAATAATTTATTGGTTTAATATAATAATCGGCTTTAAATAAATAATTATTCCCAGTTTATTTTAATTATTTATCCTTTTTTTAATAAACTTTAATCTATTTATATTAAATAAGTAATCGATTACCTGGGTAGTAAAAATAATATTATTACTTTAAATTAGGTTTACCGCCTTGGCTTTTTCGAGCATATTCGTGGTATATTTAATCGTGCTCCTGGGGTACCAGAAATTGCTAATCCTAACTTTTAAAAACCATTCTGGTTTATTAATAATAAAAAGTTTCCCAATAAATAGAATAATCTTTGGTTACCCGTTAAAATTACTGGAAAGTTTTTAATAATAATATCCGCAACTCTTTATAATTATAAATCCCTATCGGTACTTTTTATTTTATCTCCAAAATTACTGGCTTTTATATAGGCGCACCCTTTTATCGTGTAATTATTAAGGATACCGCCAGAGCTTATAATAACCGATTTAATATAAATTATAATCGCGGTGCTTTTATTTATGGTAACCTTTTCCCAATGGGTCAAAACAATAACTTTAATATTTTTTTAATTAAAAGTAAAAGGTAATATTCGATAAGTTTAATCCTTTCGAGTTTATAAAAAATATTCCTCCTATTCCATCCAAGATCCCAAAGCTTACTTATATTAAAGGCCTTATTACGCCTGTACTTATGCCCATTTCTCGTGGGTTATTTACTTTTCGTTTAAGGAAATTCCTTTTCGCTAAACGATTAAAGGCAAAGAATAAAGGAAAAGGAATAAAATAATTTAAACTAGGCCTGTATTATTATATATATATATTTTTTTTACTTCTTTTATATACGCGTACCCAAATTAGCTTGGATTTTTCTCCCCAGGTTTTTTTCGAGCACTTAAAAGAAAAAGAACTTATCTTTTAAGCCGATTAAATATACGTACTTTAAAAATTATCTTATATGGTTTTCTTTTCTTTTTATAATTTAAATAAGCGTAAAAAAATAAAATATAAATTAAAATATTACGCCTTTTATTTTTTTTTTACACTTATTTCCGGGGTTTTTCTATAGGGCGTTTATATTATCCTTAAGGAAATGTCGGGTATTTTTTTAATCGTCCGATTAATCGCTTTACTGGTAATTCTTCTAATTATAACGGAATTTTTTTAAAACATTTTACCGGACACTTAGGCGGTGGTTTTTTAAATACTTTAATGGTGGATTATAATCCTTTTCCTGGTTTTAAAAATGGTGATAATTCTTTAAAATTAATATTTATTAATATTAAAAAGGCAGATATTTTTTTATAAAAGGATAATAATATTGAGAAATAAACAAAGGCATCTTACTGCTTTTATTAATAAAGAATAAGTGTCTTGGTAAATCTAGTAAAACAATAAGTATATAAAGAATGAATACCTTATATTAGGGTAGTGAATATTATAAGAAAGAACGTTATTATTATTCTTATAAAATGCCAAAAGTTTAATCCTTATATAGGTATACGCCTATAAATAAGGAAAT
>JAKWBI020001088.1:0-11321 GCA_022664585.2 Zalerion maritima | reverse complement strand
GGGCCCACACCCCCCCCCCCCCCCGCCCGCTGTGTTTAACCTCACTTTACCCCCCATATCATCTTCCCCCCATATTTTGTTGGTCCCCCCCCCCCCCCCCCCCCCCCCCCCCCAAATCTCGGATCTTTTCACGTTCCTCCTTGTCCATGTTTGAAAAGCAATATATGTGTCTCTTGGAAACAAGGTCGAGTATTTTTCTTGCTCTTGGAATCACCCGTGGAAAAAGGTAGGGTGCTGACTTTACGCGGGGCGCGGGCTTGCGGCTTGCGGCTTGAATTCAAGAAACATGAGTCCTGAAGAAGGGTAAGTTCATGTGGTGACCAAATCTCGACTAGGGTGGATTGAGTCTCGGTTCAACCCAAATGCTGTAAGCGAGATAAATATTGTACTATAGTTCTAGCTAATTACTTCACCCTACTTTACACGTATATGGATCCTATCAAGCAGGGCAACAAGTGGATATTGATATCTTCGTTTCCCGTGCTGCTTCTACACCACACCTCAGCGCCTATTAATCCCAGGCTTGGTAGTGCCTACTTATCTGCATGCCACAGCTTACCTTACAACGCAGCCTGGACCTGATTCTCAATCCCCTCATTCACCAGCACATAGCGATACCTCGCGTTTCCAGCCACCATGTCCAGGACCGCCTGATTCGCATCCTTCATCGCCCTCTTCTCGACCCAGGGCTTAACACCCTTATCCGCCGCCATCCGGAGCATCTCGGTAATCTCCGACGGTGACCCAATCATACTCCCAGCAACCTTCTTGCCGCCCCCAATCAAGTTAAACGCATTGATAGGCAGCGCTCCATCCTCCGGCGCCCCCACTTGAACAAGCGTTCCCCCCGCCTTCAGCATGCCCATGTAGTCCCCAAGCGGCATCTGGGCGCTCGAAACCGTCGAAATAATGAGATCCAAGCTAGACTTGTGCTTCTTGGCCCACCCCTCCTCCTCCGCGGTGGCGACATACGCATCCGCTCCCAACTTCAACGCATCGGCCCTCTTATCCTCCCTTCGCGAAATAGCCACCACCTTGTCCGCACCTAGCGCCCTGGCAAAGAGCACCCCAAAATGCCCCAGCCCTCCGAGCCCGACGATCCCGACCTTCTTCCCGGGCCCGGCTCCAAAGCGCTTCAGGGGACTGTACACCGTGACGCCCGCGCAGAGCATCGGCGCCGCATCGGCGCTGTCCAATCCCTCCGGGATGGGAATGACAAAGTGCCCAGGCGCACGATTGTACAGCCCGTACCCTCCGAGCGACTTCCCGCCGTTGAAATGCCTGGATCCGTACGTGCCCACCATCCGAGCGCAGTAAGACTCCAGCCCCTGCGCGCACTCGGCGCAGTCCTCGTCCTTGTTGGGCCGAATGCCAGGTCTGTTCTGGCAGGAATCCGATTGCGCGCCCACGCCCACGCGATCCCCGACTTTGACGTGCTTCACGGCGGACCCGACCCTGATTGCGGTGCCTATGATCTCGTGCCCGACGCACACGGGGTAGTCCGATGGTTTCTGCGAAGGGGGACAAGAGGGGCGTGTTAGTAAGAGCCTGTTATGGGATCGAGAGCCGGGGCGGCCTGACTCTCTAAAGGGGGGGGGGGGCGGGTTTGGTGGAGCTTAGGTGCATTTTTTTTTTGCAAGGCGATCAATCGGTGGGGGGTATACTGGGCATGGGATAAGAGGGAGCCCAAGAAAGGGAAAACTTACCCAGCCAGACCGCAGGGTGTGGATATCAGAGCCGCAGATGCCGCAGTGGGAAATCTTTATATCGACGTCCGTCTCCTCCCAGTCCTTGGGTGCGTACGACTGCCACTTCATGTTTCCTTTGACAGAGTCGGCGTCAAGGCCGAGCCAGCCTTGGAACTCTCGAGATTGAGACCCCATCTTGATGAAGTGCTTGTTTGTGTGTTGTGCGGTGGTTTGTCTTTCGGGGCTCGCCTTTTCTGGGGTGTTTCTCGATGGAAGAGAGAGTAAGTGCTCTGGGAGACGTAAAACGGGATGGATGGATAATAGATAGACTGGGTATGAACACAAATAGATGCTCTCTCGAATTCAAGGTGGAAATCGCCAGCCCTTATATACCCTCTTGAGGACAGCCATGTTTCGTTCCCACTACACTAGTGCTATAGAAGTGGATGTCGTTGCTAGGTTGGAACTGTTTCTTTCCTCTTCCATGGGCAAAAGATATCCTACAGTATGGGCCCCCACCAACAAGCTGGGCGACATCATCATAAAAAAAAGGGACAAAGAAAAAGGTGCCAAGGCCAGTGGCGGGGCGGCATGACGCAATGCAACGTGGATGTAAAGTACTGTCGTGGATCTCGCCCGGAGTACGGAAAGACGTTCAGTTGTCTCCAGCCAATCCTGAAAAGGTTTTAATGGGAAGAGGGCGATAAAAAAGCTTATCTCCTTCTAAAATCCACTTCACCGCTCGTAGGGGTTGTCGTGAGAGAGTGATTCTTTGGCAGGAATTATTAATACAGCATCCATGTTCTGGGTGTGGTGGGTATACGAGTCGATGGGCCCAATCCAGTCAAGCGCACGAGAGCATGACAGGAACGCAATGACGAGATAATGTATTAAGAACTAGAATTAAAAAAAAAAAAAAAAAAAAAAAAGGTAGCACTGGTAAGCTAGTTGCAGGAAACTCAGAACTTAATCGGACATTACTGTACAGGCAAAGAGCGAGAGAGATCCATCCATGGATGGAAGTTTCTTAATGATAAGCCAGTTGCAGGTGCAGGAGGCAGCAGCGAGCCCCTGTCCCACCCGATGCCTCGGATATAAAAAGTGTATTTTAAAGCGAGCCCACTTCCGTTTGTAAACGGCATGGTTTGATTGGTTAAAACAACCCGTTCGACGCTGCTGCAACTTGCTTACAGGCTAAAATAACTTGGATCAGTTTGACGTAGTTGTACTGAGGCATGAGATGCCAAATTTGTAATGAAAAAAACCTGCAGTATGATGTGATGTATGTACTGTATGTATGTTTTCAAATTCCATTCCAAGATAGTGTACTTTTACTCGCTGCGGTTTTCACACCTCTGGAGGCTAGTATAGATAGACCGACCTTGCTGCAGGCACCATGTAGTGGAACACATGCGTACCAACTATACGAACCCATGCCTTTACCCCCCATTGGTCTATGAGATGGATTATTCCATGATTACCAAGCAGCATCACACTCGGGGATCTTCGTTGTGACTTAATTTGTATCTTGACGACGTATGAAAATTCGATAGCGTTCAGATTGTGAAATGCCTTGCAAGAGGTGCTTCGCTCTTTCCACACACGTTGACAGCCATAAACACCTACAACGGGCATGTCTCGCCAAATGCATGTGCGGAATTACGGGTGCTTGTGGTGGAAGCAGCGACTGCAATTGCAACTTCCTAAACTATGAGTGTGTTCGGAATATTTACACGTGCGACGCCCTGCGAGACCCTAAGCGTTGCCTACAGCCCGACATGAATTTCAACACATACCAAAACGTTCATGATTTGACTATTGAATGACGGGAGAAGAACACAAATTCCCCGTCTCCCTAGTAGCTCGTCCCCCAACTCTCATTGTCTTTGTTTTGTTCGCACAAAGAAACCTCCCTACCTCCGCGCAAAGAACCAGACCTATCGGGTCACCAGACACAATGGATTATCGTGGCCAAAGCTGCTTTCGGTGTGGAGGTCGGCGTAGCAACAGCATTGAGTGCTCTTGCACCGACGTCAGTGCTTCACCTAATTTATTGTCAGCCGCTGCGAGGGCCCCAGTTCACTCCCGTCACTCTTGTCGCTTTCCTAGTTCGGTTCCGATGATGCGATCCACTACCTCCATTCGAATCAAGTTTGACGGCTACATCGTTTCCCAACCGCCAACCTACATTTACTCTGTTCCATTCCTTGGTCGCCATGTCTAGCGGTCCTCGACCATACTCCTTCTCCGATATTAACTGGGCCTTCATCGGTCAACAGCCTCGGGGCTTCCAGCCGACGGCCGGGTTCCTCCGCAACCTTGGATTCCAAAATGTCTCCGACGCTCAAGGCGACCCTTCCGAGCCGGGGAGATACGCCGACATGGCCGAAGACGTAGCTTCGAAGGCAACTATGATAGGGGAGCGCTACCGCAACATTGTGTGTATTTGGGGCGAACACTACGGTTTCTTCATGCAGGAGTACGAAATGCTAGGTGGCGCTTTTCGAAAGCTGGTGCTGCAGAGTGCGTGGAAGGATGCCATTGCCGATCTGCAGCTGGATAGCTCGGGGGGCGAGCCGGAGGACATGCCGGACCATCCACGCGGTTACCTGGAGGCTTTTGTCGCGCACCTTCAGAGTGGCAAGCATAGGGCGATAAAGAAATTCGTTGATATTCAAAGCAATCCTCAAAGCCAGACCACCAGCACAGCCAGGAGAAATGCGAGAAGGAGGGGCGATCGTGTGGCACAGCTCTTAGGACACAGAGGTTGGGTTTCACTCGAGGACGAAGGTCAGATATGCGACATCCTCTTCAGCGACCTGAATATGGAATCTCTTAGCCAGCTGCCTCAGTTCCTGCACTTCATCAACGAGCGTGCCAGATGCACGCCAACCGACTTTCTCAAACACGATCGCAAATTCGTCGATCTCTATCTCGAGGTGTCCGAGAATAACGCTGCGGTGCAGCTGCGACCCGGCAAGGCCATCTGGTCGAACGACCCGAGCGAGCTCGAGAGGCTATACATGATGGGCAAACTGTCCCATAACGAAATGTCGCCACAATCTAGAGACTCCCTCGAGAGTGCGGAAAAGATACAAACACTGGTGCTGGCAGACTCGTACTCTCCAAGTCAGGGGTTCGGTTGGGGAGCAGAAATGGCGTACTGGGAGGGCAATCTCACAATGGACAGGCAGCGATTCATCTACTCTTTCATTCAAAACATCTTCTTCCACCTTCAGCGTTTTCGCAAGGTCCACCCCGACTTTCACAACTGCGGCTACCTTAAACCTACAGAGCGAATCGCCCCCGACGGCCGAGACCGCGCGGACGAGGATTGGTGGTGGGAGAACTGGCGATTCTTGACTCCCAAAGCCCATCACTTTGCCGGCGTAAAACTGGGTTCCAAAAACCCGGCTGAGAAGAAGAGAAAACGCATGCTTGACGAAGAGAAGGAAGACTACAACGGAACCACAATGTCGTGGAAAAAGGCACGAATCAGCAAGATCTTCGACGAGCTTCAAGATCTCGAGCAGAGCGATCCTGATGCTTCTTGTAACGCGGGCTACGACTGGCAAAAATCCCACGAAGAGGCATACGCGGCGTACCGCACCAGCACGCCGGACGACTGGCCCAGCATTGCCGAGTCTCTAAGACAACACTGCAATATGCTTCAGGCCCAGAAAACGACTATGCTCAAAAGGCGTATGGGCTCGATGTACGGGCTGGTGTATTACGTCGACGCATATGCCCAGAGTCATTGGAGGACTGTTGAAGATCGCGTGATGGACGACCCAACACTTGATCCTTTGCAGGATCCAAATCCCTGGCAAGGAGAGCGAGGTGAAGAGAGCTGGCGAAAAATATCCTCCATTCACCTTATTAGAGACACAGCTTGGTCAATGCAATTTGTACACCATGTCGAAAATTATGTGACGGAGCTAGAGACCTTATTTCAAACAGAGTCCGAAGCCCCCAGCAATTTGGCGAAACCTCGTCTCGTCCCCGCCAACGCCACAAGCTTCGGTCCAGCATCCAAGACTGAAGCTAGCCTCTTCAAATTATGGTACCTATTGTGGATTGGAATGATGGAATACCGTCGTCGCCTCTTTCTTGTAGGCCGCTACGCAGCCATGGACGAGTACACATGCGGTGCTAGCCTCCGCAGGCTTTTCAAGCGTGCAAAGGCCTACAAAGCATACGATAATATCGAAGAAGGTACTCTACAGGTCAAGAACAAAGCCGAACTCGCCAAGCTTACGTTTGCCACAAGCTGGGATAGGCAGGAAGCTGGGTACTATGCCAATCTTTTCGAGATATGGTCTAACAGTGTCAATTTCAGGGCCTTTGGGTATGAAAATGCCGTTAAGGCTCTGTTCACACTCAACGCCAGGCTTGATCAAAGAGAGGATATCGAGGCTGAGCATGAGCATGAGGATTATGAGCCGGGTGGCCGCGCTAAGTCTCGGGTTGGTCATTTTGCCGATGGCCAGATTCAACCTCGTTTGGATGGAAGTAAGTGAATAAATGCACCAAATTGCTATCAGTACTGTGTGCGAGTACTACTTGTCGGCATATACTGACACATGATATGGTTTTCAGAAATTCGACTCACTCCTAGCATCCTGGCTCCCCACGACGATGACCTCAGAATGCTACGTCGCATCGTAGAAATGATGGTGTTCATCGAAAGAATAGTTCGACCCCAAGTTCTATACCGCGAGTTATGGAATGGTCAAAGCTTCGGGGACGACGGGACGAAAGAGAGGTACGCAGGCCTCGCAAAAGAGTGGATGAAGAACCCCATGGAAGTGCTAGATCAAATTGCGAGTACTCAAACAGGGGATCAACACACTGCATGGACAGATCCCGTTCTGGACCTTCGAACCGATCCCTGGATCCATTGGTCGGAATTCATCAGAAATACAGTTGGGGATCCAGAGCGAGTACCGCCCGCCGCATCCAAGGGGGACGACGGCCCAGGCTTGGACCAAGATTCAGAGACACTGCTCAGCCTGCGCAAGGCAACACGAGCCATGGCGCTTAGCACCTGGTACAAGGTTTTGATGGACATAGAAAAGCGATGGCACGTAGCCGACAAAGCCAGTCGCCCCAATTTTACCCTCTGCTTCGAGAAATTGTTCGGGATTCCGCGGGAAGTGCTCGAACTGCCTCCTCAAAGGGCGGTGGATCTCTATCTCTCCTCTAAGGCCAGAGAATCAGCTCGGTCGGAGCTCCCGAATGAAGTCCTCGACATGCTAGGGCTCCAGCGCCGACCCATCGAATGGGGCTCCCCTGCTACGAAACGGCTTCGCTGGTCTATATCACCATCTAAAGGCCAGCAAGTCGTTGGCCGCTATGGACCCTCGTGCGCACATCTAAGCGATGGGGGCATGGACGGTGACCCTTGTCCGTCCAACGCATCCGAGCGTTCTTCCCAGCTGTCGGGAACGAATACGCCTAGGACATCACGAAGGCTTGATGATACAACGGGCAGCTCTCCTCGGAGGCCACTGCGGACTCACGGTCCACCATCGATTCGCTTCAGCAGCACTTCGGGGAAGAAAAAGATTCGAAAAGCCCGTTGGCCCGCGCTTCATATCCTAGAGCACGAGCTTCCTTTCCATGGAGGCCCAGACATAGGCCATGGCGCAGGCCAGGTCCAAGGCGAAGGGGCAATCGAAGGTGAAGGTGCAGAGGGAGTCGAAGAAGGACTGGTAACAGACTACCAGTGGAAACCACCGCGTCCGCGCATATACCTCAGAGGCGACAGCTACGACGTGGCGTGCGCGCTGTTTCCCATATCTGCTCGTTGGGAACGCAAGACCCCACAAGTGGACCTCAACAACTTTTTCATCAATCTGGGGTTTACCGTGACCATATCATCGAAATCTTGTGTCTTCACACCTCCCAGGGATCTAGATGTGTGGAAGAAGCTGAATAGGAGTCCGCCTGACCCCGAGAAAGGGCAAACGGACGACGAAGCAGACCGGGAAGCCCAGAGCAGGAAGTGTAGTAAACACCGCGCGCACGGGAAAAATGCGGATCATGACCATAATGGTATGAGACAGTTTGGAAATATACTGACAAAGAGCTACGGGTGGACGAAGGACACGTTTGTGCTAGATACGGCGAGGAGGGGAACGAGGCTGAAGGAAAGCTAGGTCAGGGAAGAAAGGGAGATTCAAAGACGTGCGGGGATTTAGTGGCTGGCTGGAGAAGGCTGAGAGGCTACGCTGAAGGAGAGTTCCGGTCCATTTCTTTTGTTGGGTTCTGTTATTTCTTCCACTTTTCTCGCGAGCTTTTGTGAAAAGCGGCTTGTTGCTTTTGATTTGCTGTCCGATGCTTACTTGGAATGCTCTGATGATACCCTGGGAACCTTCTTGAAAAATACCGTGAATTACATGGCAACTCTGAAGACCCGGGGTAAGTGAAGTGAGACCGACTCCGCGGCCCTAAAATCGCCAAGCAGATGTGCGCCCATAAAATATGAACATGTGTGATATTGTGCCAGCTAATAATGGAGCGCGATATGACTTTCCTTGCAGCGGCTCGAGATATATATCCATGCCCTGCCACGACTCGGAAGAGGATAAAGTATCATGTCAACCAAACTAAACGTCGACGGTTATTTTATGCACTCGAGGTTTCTGACCAGAATCGTTACGCCGCCACAATAAAGGATGCAAGGAGCTCCGAGTATATCTGTGTCCCTCTCCAATCTCCAATTTCTTTGTGATCTGCTTCCCCTCACCTCGCCCCGCACCCGTGAACTGTGGGGATGGATGCCTTGCAGGCCACCCTTCTCAAACTCATGCTGCCCGGTATTAAACAAAATTGTAGTCGTCTTGTTGCACAAAGACATTAAAGATAGCCACGACCAAGACCAAGACCAAGACCAAGACCGCGACAGTAATAGCGACAGCAACGCCAAGCCAGCGGCAGCAAGAGCAGTGCCGATAAAGCCTGGGGGCAGGGATTGCGGAAGAACCCCACCCCCCCCCCTGGATGAGTTGCTTGATTAGGAAATAACCAGTATAAGTCAACCCACCACTTACATCCAATCCCACAATTCAGGTGGTTTGGCGCGCCAATTACATTCCCTGGAACCCCATAAAACTCCTCGCATGAAGCTCTGCTCCATGACAGAAATCCCGGGAATGATACCTCAAGCGCTTGAATTGAATTTCCAAGAGGGAAGAAGAGAACATGACGCACTAGCCCTCGCCAGTTTGTGGTCCCGTTGCAATGGAATAATTATGTTTGCCCATGATATCACTGCTCGCAGAGACTGGGGTCGCATTTGCACCCAAAGTTCTATATCGCATCATCCTGGCACGCTCCATGGCCCACATCTTTTCATTTATATAAGAGCCTCACCACCCCGTCCTCGGAATACACCCTTCCCGCCATGTCGAAGCTTCCATTCCCCACGGGCTACCCTCACCACCATCCGCGGAGCACATCACCTACGCCACTATGAAGCTCGCCAGCACTCTTCTTGGCGGGGCCACCCTCGCCCTCGCCGGTGCCGCCTTCGCGCAGTCCATCGAAGACCAAACCAACCCCAACTTGGCCAACCCTCCTCTCTGGGACGACCTCGCAGACCTCGAAGTCATTCGCGTAGGCGACACATTCTACTACACCGCCAGCACCATGGCCTACTCCCCCGGTGCCCCTGTCCTGAAATCCTACGACCTCGCCAACTGGGAGTACATCGGGCACTCCGTCCCCGAGCTAGACTTCGGCCCTGAGTACTACCTCAACACCTCCTCCAGGGGTTACGTTCAGGGCATCTGGGCCTCTTCGATGCGGTACCGTGAGTCCGACTCCCACTTCTACTGGATTGGGTGCATCGTCTCGACGCAAAACTCGTACGTCTACAAGGCCGCTTCCCCCGAAGGGCCCTGGGAGCGATGGTCCGAGTTCGAGACGTGCTACTACGACGCGGGTCTCCTCTTCGACGATAACGACGACGTGTACGTTGCTTACGGCGCCTACAACATTTCCGTCGCGCAACTTTCCTTCGACGTCACGGAGGAGCTGAGCACCACGCTCGTGCTCGAGTCCCCCGACGTGTACTTGGAAGGCTCCCGCTTCTACAACATCAATGGTAGCTACCTCATCGCCGTCACCCGCCCCGCAGACGCAGAGTTCATCCTCAAGGCCGACAACCCCTACGGGCCGTACGACATGAAGACGCTCGTCGACGCCATCGCCGCGCCCGTGGACGGCGCGGGAGCCCCCCACCAGGGCGGCCTCGTAGACACCCAGGATGGGCAGTGGTACTACACCGCCTTCATCGACAACTACCCCGGAGGACGCACTCCCGTCATCGCCCCCGTGACATGGGACGAAGACGGATTTCCCGTCATCGTGGCCGACGGGGATGGAGGATGGGCTGGGTCCTACGCCATGCCCGTCATAACCGACAAGCTCGCGCTCTCTCCCCTTGGAACGGATTCCTTCACCGGTTCCTCGCTCGGCCCGGAGTGGGAGTGGAACCACAACCCGGACAACTCGGCGTGGTCTCTAGGCAGCGGCGGCGGTCGTCGTCGCCAAGTCGGGCTGACCCTCTCGACCTCCTCGGTGACCACAGACCTCTTCCAAGCCCGCAACACCCTCACCCACCGCATCCGCGGCCCAAAGTCCCGGGGCACGTTCGTCGTCGACGTCTCCAGCATGGCAGATGGCGACCGCGCCGGGATGGCCTGGTTCCGCGACCGATCGGCCTACGTTGGCGTCCACAAATCCGGCAGCACCTCCCGGGTCGTGATGGTGAACGGCATAACAATGGAGCAGTCCGACTGGAGCACCGCCGACGAAGGCGCCGTCGCGGAAGAAGGCCCCACGCTTTCCCCCTGGTCTACCGGGAGCACCGTCCACCTCCGTGTCGAGACAGACATTCGCCCGGCAGGAAGCCTGATTGCGAGCTTTTGGTACAGCCTCGATGGCGAGAGCTACGCGCAAATAGGCCCCGACTTCGAGGAGGACACCGATTGGCACTTCTTTATGGGCCCGAGGTACAGTGTCTTCAACTTTGCGACTGTCGAGACGGGCGGGAGCGTCCTGGTGAAGAGTTTTACGCAGGAAGCTATCGAGTAAGAGGAGGATGAGTTTTTGTGTGTAAAAGTTGGAAAATAAGAAAAAAGAAAAAAAAAGAAAAAAAAAAGGACGTGGTTAAATGTAATAACTAACGTAGAAGCCAAAAGATATACACAAAAGTGATTCTGCGAGACGGGTAATATGATGTATGATTCTATCGCCATCTCACCCGAGTCCATTCCTCGCCGCGCGTCTACAAAAGTTAAGTGGTAGATATGGAAACACAAACGATGCAGCGTATATTGGTATGTTCCAAGCGACGCTTCTAATCAATGCCATGCCATCCATGACCCGAACGCCCTCATCCACACCACGGTCCAGCTTTTTCCCCCGTGTGCCGATCCAATATCCCCATGCCGTCGTGCTGTAACCCCCCAACGCCTCGTTTTCAATGCATGTAACTAGCTAGTATGTACCGTGCGTGCCCCCATCCGGCCGCCCATATAAATGGGAACCCCGCGGGGGGGGGGGGGGGGGGGGGGGGGGGGGGGGGGGGGGGGGGGGGGGGGGGGGGGGGGGGGGGGGGGGGGG
>JAKWBI020001087.1:0-11346 GCA_022664585.2 Zalerion maritima | reverse complement strand
TATTATTTAATATATTATATTTTCCCCCAAATATTATATCTTCGTTTAGGAATAATCCTGTACAGGATTATTCCATAGTTTTTAAAATATTACCCCTGTTAAATAAATAACTGGAGGTTTAATTAAACTAAACAGCTTGGTTTTAAACACCGACGATGCAGCGAGGTTATTAGACCTACTCCCCGCTATAATAGGGAAGCTATTTATAACGTTATTATTACCCCTATTACGCCGAACATATTTATTAATTAAATATATAAATATACCGATTACGTATTAAATATACGATAATATAATTAATACGCCAAAACATATTAAATACGCAATAATGTATTTAATATACATTGGCGACGTTAATACGCAAAAATGGCATATCTAACATTTATAGGTATCAGTGTAGCGGCGGCGGCCGCTTATTATATTATAGGTGGAGCTATAATAATATTTTTAAAAACCATAAACCGCCAAAAATATCAGTCTTTTATTATTGTTAAAACTAAACTTTTCAAAATTTAAATATATAAAAAAATGTTTTATTATTCAAACCACTATAATATTTTATATTTATATTAACCCTAAATTAAAATCAATTTATAGGTTTAATAATAATAATTTCATTATATATAATTTCATTATATATCCGGTACTTCCACGCAGGAAATAAGGTATGGGAATACGTAATATCCGCGCTATATATCGTAAAAATCGCTAATGCGATTTAAATTATGAAGAAAGTTGGTATTTCTTTTTATTTTATTCGCTTTTTATTCTCTGCATTTTACATTATATTTTATTTCTATTTCCTCTATTCACCTTTTATCCTATACCTTTTATTTCCTTCGTTTTCCGTTTATATATTCGCTTTCTGTTCGCTTTCTATTCTTTATATTTTACTTTTTATATATTTTATCTATGCGCTTATTATTTCTATTCATTTCACATCGTCATTTTTTTACTTTTTTATTTGTATTTATGTTACTCGCTAATTATTCTACTTTTTTATTTCTATTTGTTTTACTCGCTCACTCATTTTACTCACTTACTTATTTTAATATTTTACTGATTTTAATTGCTTATTTATTTCAATTGCTTACTAATATTACTTGGTTGAACTGGAAAGTCTTTTAAAAATCTGATAAACGTGGTTACTGGCTGATTTAAACTTATGCATTTTAGCTTTAAAGCTTTAATAAACGATAAGGGTTTAATTAATTAAACTACTATACTACAACGTACATTATTTAATAAGGGACCTTCTTTAATTTACAACCCTTTGTTGCCCGCCCCCTTAAAATTATATTCTATATTATATAAAAATCGTATAAATACGCGGATGTTAATTAATTTTAAAATTTCCATTAATTTATATAAAAAGGTCGGAGAAATAAGCGCCTTTAAATTCATTTAAAATATTCTATTAATCTATATAAAACGATCGGAGAAATAAACCGATTTAATTTCTTTTTAAACTTTCCATTAATCTATTCATAAGAATACCAAAAATAATAAAAGAAAAGGTGAAAAAAGGAAAACGAAAAGGAGATATTTATTAATATTACATTTTTAACATAAAAATGTCGATTTTTAATAATGGAATAATCTTAAAGGTTATTTTGCCGATCTAATACCTTCGCGTGCGCTATTTTCCCTTTACCCACATTTTTATTAATATCCAAAATTAAATAAACGGTTAAATAATAAACGTTTAAACCTTTTTAACCTTAATACAATAATATAATTAAGCCCGCGGGTAAATTTAATACTTATATTCTTAATTTTAAGTTTAAAATATAGAAAAGAAATCTGTAAAGTAGTAGAAATACCAATAGAAATAGGATTAATAAATAAATTATATAATTAATAACCGATTAAAGCTTTTCCCGTTTTAAAATACTGCTAGTGGAAAACCTTTAAGACTTAATAAAAACCGCAAATAAATTCTAATAAATATAATAAAATATATAAATAAAAACCATAATTGGGAATGGTTTTCTTTTAATTTTCATATATTTTTATATATTAGTTTATAATGGATACGGGCAAGTATATTCTTTCCTACAAACCTGTATATATTAAATGGTGAATTATAAAATTAACCGCCGCTGATATTTTTCACGCTGTAATATTCCGCCCACATTAGATTTTAAAAATTAACCAAAAAATGCAAATAAAATCGTAAAAATATAGTAAAACTTACAGTAAAAGGCAAATATTTTAAATATTATTTTCCCTTTTTCATTTATTCTTATTTAATTTATTGGGCCGATGCGGCCGGGAGTGTAATTGTCAAAAGCTATATACTTATATGGTTAGGCATATAATTATTACGCCACTTATTTTTCTCCCGCCTAACGATTCCGTCCGCAGTAGATTTTAAAAATCAACCAAAAAACGTAAATAAAGTCGTAAAAATATAATAAAAGCTGCAGTAAAAGGGAAAGGTCTTAAATATTATTTTACCCATTTTTACTTATTTTTATTTATTTTATTCGGGCCGATGCGGCCTTAAATGCATTTGCCAAAAGCCGTATACTAATATGGTTAGGCATATAATTAACATACCCCTGATTTTTTCCCGCAGCACGATTCCGTTTAAAAAAAATCTTTAATATAAAATAAAAAACTCAAATGAAATGGTAAAATTTAAATAAGAGCAATAATAGAAAGATAATCATTTAAATATTATTTTACCGATTTTTATTTATTTTCATTTAAGTTATTCAGGCCCATACGGCCTAAAGTGCATGTGCTAAAAGCCATATATTAATATAATTAGGTATATAATCAATACGCCCCATATTACTTTCCCGCAGCACAATTCCGTCCACACTAACCTTTAAAAATCACGCAAAAAACGCCAATAAAATTGTAAAAATATAATAAAAGTTATAATAAGCCGGAAATTTTTTAAATGTTATTTTACCCAATTTGATTTATTTTTATTCAATTTATTCAGGGCGCTGCGGCCTGGAGTCCACTTGCCAAAAGCCATATAATGATATGGTTGGGCAATAAACCCCTATTACTTTTGCCACCCCACGATTCCGATCATAATAAATTTTAAAAATTAAATTAAAAACGTAAATAAAATCGTACAAATAAATAAAAATATACTTTATATAGCGAAGCTCCTAATATACCCTTTAAAAAGTTCGAACTGCTTTAATTCCATTTCTTACGGCGGATGCGGGCAGATATATATTTATAGTATAGCAAATGCATAAACGCCTTATTATTAATCGTATAGGGCTTAAACCATATCGGAAAACCATATTAAATATATTTCTTAAATTATTAATAAGCCTATAGCTCTTTTTTGAATTATTAATAAGGGTTTTTAAATATTATAAAATAAATAAAAGGAGTCTTTTTATATAATTATAATAATAAATATAAATGTAAAATCTTGTGGTATTATTCTTCGCTTAATTAAAAGAAACTCCATATTTTTCGATTTTTAAGATAATTCCCCCCATAAGTCTTAATAATACCTTACGGGCTTAATAATTTTAAAAAGCGAATATTTCGCTCTCTTACGCTTATTACGTATACCTAATAATTTTAAATAATTATTAAAATTATACATTTTAAATAATTATTAAAATTATACATTTTAAATAATGTTAAAAATTATACATTTTAAATAATTTTAAAAATTATACATTTTAGATAATTTTAAAAATTATACATTTTAAATAATTTTTAAAATTATACATGTCAAAAACTTTATATTTATTAATCTTCCTTTTTATTTATTTATACTACTTTTTAATATTTATAAGAATTATATCATTCAACCGTTTTAACCCAATTATCGTGTTAATTTATATGGCCTAATTTCCGCATTTTAACCGGTATATCAGTTTCATCTAAATTATCTTATTTAACCAAATTACACCAATTATCCAAATTATCTTATTTAACCAAATTACATCAATTATCCAAATTATCCTATTTATCCATTATATCCAGCTTATGTAATTAATTTAATTTATATAATTTATACTCTTAATTCTTTATTAATTATTTATATAATTTAATAATTCCACTCCTCTACTGCTTTTCACCCATTTATATAATTTAATAACTTTATCCAATTTAATTATTTCGATTAATTTAATTATTCTTTCCACTTTATATTATTTATCCAATTATACCCTATTATTAATTTGCATAATGGAATTACTTTAAGATTATTATCCGATATAATAGTTTAATATATTATAAACTTTTGGATAATCCTTAATTATTTAATTTTTAAATAAATTATTAAACTATATAAATTGTTTATTTTAAAAGTTTTTTAAATATATTAAGTATTATAATAATTACACAAATATCCATTTTTGTATTTATACCAAAAACCTACGCCCGGCGTAATTGTTGAAATAATTAGTTTAAAGCTTTGGAATAATCCTGTATAATATTATATAAAAAGGCAAAAATATACTAGGTATTTATTAAACTTTTAAAAGGGTATTAAAATATGGCGGTAAAAGTTTAATTATAAGAATATAACTTTTATTTAATATATTAATTATTTTAATAGGAATACGTAATCAGTATAAACGAGCAAAATATTCGCTTTTTAAAATTATTAAGCTTATAATAGATTATAAAAACTTATAGGGGGCAGTGGTTAAACAGGTAAAAAGTGTAAATTCTTTTTTAATTAGGCGAATAATAAAATTACGACATTTTACATTTATATTTATTATAATTATGGAATAAAATAGTTTTTTTTAATTATTTTATAATATTTAAAACGCCTTATTAGTAATACCATAAAAGAGCTATAAGCTTATTAATAAATTAACAATTCCGTAAATGCGGGTTTTCCGATATAATTTAAGCACCAAATAATTAATAATAAATCGTCTCTGTATTTTACAACTGCTTAAATAAATATTTGCCCGCATCCGCCGTAATAAAAATAATGAAAATAAAGAACCTTCATAAAAATGTTCTTTGACGGTTATATTATACAATTCATTTTTAAATTCATGTTTAACATTTTATTTGAGTTTTGTATGGAATTTTTAAAATTTAGTATGGCCGGAATCGTAAGGCGGGAAAACAATAATGGGCGTGCTAATTATATGCCCAACCATATTATTAAAACTTATTATGAATGGTATCGTGCGGCGGGAATAAATCAGGGTGGGGTTAGTCGATATGATTAATCATATTATTGTATGGTTTTAATAAATGTATACCTGCTATACGCACCAGGCCGTATCCGCCTGAATGAAAATAATAGAAATATGTACAAATTAATAAAATGGTATTTAAATTAATATTTTTCAATCCTAGCTTTTTTTATTTTTACCATTTTATTTGCCTTTCTTGCTTGATTTTTAAATATTTCTATGAACGGAATTGTAAGGGGGGAATAAATCGGGGTCGAGTTAATAATATAACCAACCATATTATTATATGGCCTTTAATAAATGGACACCCGCCATACGTACCAGGCCGTATTGCACCCAATAAAATAAAGAGAATTGGGGAAAATTGGTAAAATGGTATATTAGATTCTTCCCTTTGTTTTATAGCTTTTATTATATTTTTACCATATCATTTGCGATTTTCACTTTAGTTTGAAATTTACTATAGACTAAATCGTAAGTCGGGAAAGAAATTAGGGCCGTGCTAATTATATGCGTAATTATATTATTATAGGGTTTTTAGCTAATGCACTATTGTCCGCATTGCGCCAAATAGTATATTCGCGTTTCCCCTTTTATTATAGGTTTCATTATATTATTACCATTTTATTGGCGTTTTTTACTTTAGTTTTAAAGTTTACGATAAATGTAATCGTTAGGCGGGGGAAGAATTAGGCACGGGTTAATGATATAATTAAGAATATTATTATATATCTGTTGGTAAATACATACCTCCTATACGCCCCAGACCGCATCCGCTTAATAAAATAAAGGAAATATATATAATTTATATAAACGAAGCTTCCAAATTATAGCTTTTCTTTGCAGATTTTATTATATATATGGAAATTTATTTACGGTTTTAAGTCATCCCTTAAAATTTACTATTAGCGGTATTTTTAAAAAATCAAAGTTTTTAAAAAAGTCTGGTTTATTATATAATTTACTAATTAGTATACGCCGGCTTATAAAAATCGGTATACTGGCCCCCATTCACCTTAATATAATATATAAAATAATATAAAAATCATAAAAAGCATAATTAAAAATATAACTTTTATTAATTTATTTTATTAAATTTTAAAAGGATTTTTGGCAATTTTTATTAAGCTTTAAAAGTTCACCACCGGCGATACCTTATAACAGGGAACACTTTAACCAATTATTAATCATATTATATCTTTAATATCCCTTTTTTTGTCGGCATTTTCATTATTATAAAGATTTTCTTTATATTACTAAAACTTACCCTTTATAATAACGCCTATTAAAGTATATATTTTATTAGGGGATTTTTATAATTTACCTCTTTGGTAAGCAAATAAAACATACTATAAGTATTATAATACCTTAAATATATATAAATGCTTTCGGTCTTATATTACACATTTTCCAAATAAACGTATAAAATTATTATTAAATAATAAACGAACCTCTAAACTTTAATAATATTATATTTTCGGTTAAATATTAATTCATACTTCCTTTTCCTTTTCCCTTTTTTACTCTATCTTTTATTATTTTTGCCATTATTATAAATGGATTAATGAAATGTTTTAAAATAAATTAAATGCCCTTATTTCTTAGATATTTATACACAGATTAATGGAATATTTTAAAAGAAAATAAATTCTTTATTTCTCCGATTTTATACACAGATTAATGGAAATTAATAAAGAATTTTAATGCGCTTATGTATATAATCTTTAGGGGGGGGGGGGGGGCGGGGAGGAAGGTTTATAAATTAGTAAAGGTCCCATACCAAATAACGTAACTTATAATATCGTAGTTTAATTGGTTAAACCCTTGTCGTTTATTAAAACTGTAAACCTAAAGTGCATAAGTTCCCATTAGCCAATGGCCACGTTTTTTTAAACTTTAAAAAAGCTATTTAATTAAGGTAAATAATATTAGGAAGCAAGTAAATAAGGAAAGTAATGAGCCAATAAAAGGATTAGAAATAAAATATGTAGAATAATAAGCAAGGGAAATAAATAATAATAAAAAAGTGAACTAGTAAGGGAATAAAGTAAGGAGAAAAGGCACGAGTAAAATATAAAGGATAAAAAGCGAATATAATAAATAAAAATAAAATAATATCCGTATAAAATAAAAATAAATAAAATAATAAGGAAATAAAATAAAACAAAATACCAACGTTTTTTATAATTTAAATCGTATTAGTAATTTTGACCATATATATGGCGGATAATACGTCCTGCGTAAAAGTACTGGATATTCTTTTTGCGATTTATAATCGATTTCCTTCATTAATTATATAATATTTGCGCGGTTTATTTAATATATACAGTTTCCTTAATATCTTCAACTTACCTATACAGCCCATATTATACAACATATCCAAATTAACCATCTTATCCTTTTAATCCACTTTAACCACATGGACAAATTTCTATAATTTAGCCATTTAGACCGTTTCCCTAATATATTTAAACGATTATTATCCCCTTCATCCAGTATTCGGTTATTATACCATTTAAATTAATATAACAAGATTATTTAGTATATTTAATATATTTAAAGAATATCATTTATTCCATCAATCGTATATATATAAACTGCCCAGTTCTTTTACTTTATGCATTTAATCTTCATTATTTTATTTATTAAAATTATCCTTATTCCTCGTTTTATTTATTTTACTTTTTATGCACTTTAGCAGGTTTACATTGTTTAAATAAAACATTAAGTTTTATAAATTATAATTATATACTGAAGAAAATTTAAATTAAAATTGTTGTTATTGTTGTTTGTTAAGGGGCTTTAAATTTAACTTATAAAAAATTTAACGAACAACTAGTGATTTTCATTCTTTTGTACTACTTAATTTCACAGATAAATTAAAGAAATTATTAAATTCAAAACAAATTTCAAGCGAAGCTTGAATTAAAAAATCTTTATCAATCTTTAATCGATTTAGAACTTTCTAGAAATCATCCTAATCAATTAGGATCAATTGTAGTATTATATTTTTTATAATGAAGTTTATTAAATTTAATGAAAGAGAAATCAGAGATATTATTTCCGTCAGATGCATTTTTAGCGGCGATACCCGTCATTGATTGCATCGATAGATAATAGGGTTTTCCTACAGTAAAAGAAAAACCCATCAAAGTGTTAGCAGATATGCATTATTTAATATATTATTAAATACTTGATTAAATCGATTTTCTGATCTTAATTTACCATTTATCAAGTTAAGTACATTTAATATACCTTCCTTTTTAGATACAATTAAAATATATGCGTTTTTATCTTTCACTTTTCCAACATTACTGTAACCTAACTTTTTTTTTAGATAATAAGCAAGAAATGCGTCTGGAAAGCTAAATACTATAATTAACTGTTGGGCTTTATTAAAATGACCATCACCATCCATTAGACCTGCTAAATAATGACCTAATTGTTCGTCATTAAGGGGCTTCAAATGTTTAGGAACATGTTTTGATATATGTTTTACATGTTCTGAATTTACTACAATTCCGTTGCGCAGAGTCTCTGAGGTTCCATTTCTTGTACTTGTTCCGAAGAACGAAATATTACCTGCTGATTTACTTCTTTGTTTTAACTTTTTCACTATGTCGTACTCGACGGAGTATTTAAAACTTTGTAACATTAACCTCTGTGAATAAAAATAATAATTTATATAGTTATGAAAGTAATGTTTTAGATAAGAATCCAAAAATAAATAAAGATGAACATATAAAAATGTTCTGGGTTGGTTTAATGGAGGGTGATGGAAGTATTCAAGTAAATCATTGACGTAAATTATCTTTGCAATATAGATTAGTTATTAAATTATCCAATTTAGAGTTAAATTATAAAATGTTGATAGCAATTGCTAAAGTAATTGGACGAAATGTAAGGATTACTGAAAAAGATCAATATGTTATTTGAGTAGTTAACAATAAAGAAATAATTCAAGAAATTATCAAGATCTTTGACGTTTACCCTCTTTTAACTTCAAAAAAAGTTCTCCTTCGACGGTGGTTCCAGTGGTGTCCTATGCCAATGCTGATAAATTAAAAAAAGAAATTGTTAATGAAAATAATTATATTGCTTATTTTATATATTTTAATATTTAGGTTTAACATATACCAGAAATAAACGGTAACAAATTAAATCATTTATGTATATTAAAAACATAATATTAATTAATAATATTATGATTTTCCCGCTCGTTTTATAAAAAGGCCAAACCGGCAAGCCAAGTACTAGTATTTTAATTCCCCTTATTATATTATAAATATTTATAATTCTCGTGCATATTTAAAAACGGCCGCTATAGCGGTGCCGGAGGTATCCCCCGCTGTATTTATACCAAAAACCGGCGCGCGGCGCAATTGCTTAAATAATTAATTTAAAACCCTAAAGTAATCCTGTACAGGTTTATATAAAAAACCAGAAGGACCCCCGGGACTTATAAGACTTCTGGGAGGGCAATAAATCATGGCGAAAAAACTTGGTTATTGGGAATACGTAGTGAGCGTAAGCGAGCGAAGTATTCGCTTTCTAAAATCATGGAGCCCGTGAGGGATTACTAAGAGTTACAGGGGGGAAATGGCTCAGAAGGTGAAAAGTGTGGAGTCCTTCCTAATTAGGCGAAAACCCACTTTTTAATAATTTACAAGTATATTCACTAATATAGGTATATTAAATAGAATATTCTTATTATTTTGCAATATTTAAAAACCCTTATCAATAACTCCAAAAAAGAGCTATAAGCTTATCAGTAAACTGAGAAATATATTTAATGTGGTTTTCCCATGTGGTTTAAGCCCCATATAATTAATAAAAACACGCCTGTGCATTTACTATTTTACAAGCATATACCTGCCCGCATCCACCGTAATAAAAATGATAGAAAGAAATGGATTTTATAAAAATGTTCATTAGAGGTTTGGCTTTATAAAACATATTTTTGTTTATTTTTACGATTTTCTTTTCCTTACTATATAGTACAGAAAGGGTTGTTATATATAGTAAAAAAAAAATTACGGGGGGGGTCATGTGATCTGACTCATTATGCATCATTTTTACAAAAGCTGTTTTACAAGCATATACTTGCCCGCATCCACCGGAATAGAAATGATAGAAAGAAATGGATTTCATAAAAATGTTTATTAGAAGTTTGGCTATATAAAATATATTTTTGCTTATTTTTACGATTTTATTTGCGTTTTTAATATCATTTTTAAAATTTACTATGGTCGGAATCGTGAGGCGGGTAGGGGCGTGCGGACCATATGCCCAACCACGTTATTATATGGCTTTTCGCAAATGCACTCCAGGCCGTATCGGGCCGAATAAATTAAATAAAAATGAATAAAAATAAGCAAAATACTGTTTAAATGATTATCCTTTGATTCCAGCTTTTCTTACATTTTTACGATTTTATTTGCATTATATATATTATTTTTAAAATTTACTGCGGATGGAGTTGAGCGGCGAAAAAACTGCAGGCGGGCTAGTCATGTGACCATTGATTTTGTTGTACAATATATAGGCAGTAATAAATCTGGCCGCATACGCCCCATAAAAATGATTAAAAATGAATAAAAATGGTAAAACCAGTATTTATACAATTGCCTTCCTATGGCAGCTTTTATTATATTTTTACGATTTTATTTGTATTATACATATTATTTGTAGAATTTACTACGGATAGAGTTGGGCGGCAAAAAAATCAATGGCGGGGAAAAATCACAGGCGGTCTAATCATGTGACTATTGATTTTGTTGTACAGTATATAGGCAGTAATAAATCTGGCCGCATCCGCCCGATTAAAAGGATTAAAAATGAATAAAAATCGTCAAAATGGTATTTATAATATTACCTTTCTATCCATCTTTTCCTATACTTTTACGATTTTATTTGCATTATATATATCATCTGTAAAATTTACTGCGGATGGAGTTGGGCGGCGAAAAGCTACGGCGAAATAATCAGGGGCGGGCTTATCATGTGACCATCGATTTTGTTGCATAATATACAGGCAGTGATAAATCTGGCCGCATCCGCCCGACTAAAAGGATTAAAAATGAATAAAAATCCGCAAAATGGTATTTACAGTATTGCCTTCCCATCGCAGCTTTTCCTATATTTTTACGATTTTATTTGCATTATATATATTATTTTTAAAATTTACTGCGGATGG
>JAKWBI020001086.1:0-11374 GCA_022664585.2 Zalerion maritima | reverse complement strand
AATAACGTGGTTGGTCATATAATAAGCCCGCCCCCGAATTTTTCGCCGCAGCTTTTCGCCGCCCAACTCCATCCGCAGTAAATTCTATAAATAATATATATAATGCAAATAAAATCGTATAAATATAGGAAAAGCTGCAATAAGAAGGGAATAATATAAATACCATTTTGCCCATTTTTATTAATTTTTAATCCTTTTAATCGGGCGGATACGGCCAGCTTTATTACTGCCTATATATTATACAATAAAATTAATGGTTATAAAATTAGCCCGCCCCCGAATTTTTCGCCGCAGCTTTTCGCCGCCCAACTCCATCTATAATAAATTCTATAAATAATATATATAATACAAATAAAATCGTAAAAATATAGGAAAAGCTATAATAAAAAGGTAATATTATAAATACCATTTTACCCATTTTTATTTATTTTTAATCCTTTTAATCGGGCGGATACGGGCTGGTGCGTATGGCAGGTGTACATTTACCAAAGCCATATAATAATATGGTTGGTCATATAATAAGCCCGCCCCCGAATTTTTGGCCGCCCAACTTTATCCGTAATAAATTTTATAAATGGTATATATAATATAAATAAAATCGTAAAAATATAAGAAAAGCTACCGTAAAAAGGTAAAACTATAAATACTATTTTTACGATTTCTATATATTTTTAAGTATTTTATTTAGGCGGATACGGGCAGTAATAACTCTACACTTTGGGGTACGTATAGACCGAATATTATTGGCCAACGTTTTTTTGCCAAGAATTCTCAGGTCCCTTAATAATTAATTAATAAAGCCATAATTTTTTATTTCGTTCCGAAATAAGGGTTTTTAAATTTAATATTTTATTCGTAAAAATCAGGGCTTTTTTATAATATATACCATATACCCAATTTTATCCTAAAAGGTTAACTTTTACCTAATTAGGAAAGACTCCATAGTTTTTGACTTTTAAGCCAATTCCCCCCTATAACTCTTAGTAATCCCTCACGGGCTCAATGATTTTAGAAAGCGAATACTTCGCTCGCTTACGCTCACTACGTATTCCCAATTATTATTTCCCGAAATAAAAAAAAAGGGGAAAGAATTAATAATAATATGGTTTTCGATTTTACTATTAGCCTTAGCGATAAACGACGCCACGGATGGTATTTCCGGTATTATATTAAAACGCCGCAAATAATAAGTTTTACCCTGGCGCGATTTTTTAATATTTTAAAAAAGGCTTGGGAGGTAATCGATATCCTTATGGCGGCCCTTAAAAAAAGTGCTCGATATTAAGCTAACGCGATAATAATATAGGGTATATGCCTTAATCCTTTTAGGTTCCTTTAATATTTCGCAAAATAAGGGGATAAATTAAAAATCGTAATTATTAAAGCCGTGAATATTCGCCGCCGTTAAAGTGGGAAATCCTTTAATATCCGGCCTAGCGCATTTATAAGGCTATAATTATACGGGGCTCGATTTTTATCGTTTACGCTTCGGCGCAGCCTGCGCCTTGCCTAATTTAGCGGCGCGGTCGTTATTACGTTTATCGGTAATCTTAGGGCTATTGGATCCTGTATGTATTAATATTCTGCCTTTTTTTTTTTTTTTTTTTGGCCTTATAGCCCCATAAAACAGTAATTAATAAATATGGAGAACGAATACGCCTTATATTTAGGTATAGGGGCGGGCGTGGACGGCCGGGATGGAAATATACACGGGTTTTATTTAATGGTTGGTTTACCAAACATTTTATCCTTATTTAAATTATTTTATAATATTAATGGTGGCAGGCTTTTATTTTATCCTTATGGCCGAATAAAACGCCTAGACCTGTCTGGCTTTATTTCTAGGAATTATTTTATCTCCTTCTTTTCTTTTAGGTAAGCGTTATTATATTAACGTTTATTTTATAATTTTTTGGTTTATTATTCCCCTCGAAAACGAACGGTAAGGATTTTAAGGGATAATAACGGTTTTAAATTCCGGTTACCCTGGCGTTTATTAATATTCGAAGTATTATTATCCCGCCGTTTTAATCCCTATATAATATTAAGGCCTTTATATTTCCTTTTATTTTTTTCGGTTTCTTTTAGCTTTTCCAGCTCCTCCACGGCCTGTTTTTTTTATCTTACCCGCAGCCATTTTGGCTTTTAAAATATCCTTTTTTTTTGGTATTATTTTTTTAGTTTTTTAGAGAACTTAACCTGGATTTTAAACGTAAGAACAGAATCCTTATGGCTTTTCTTATTAAATACGGCCCAAATTTTGGCTTTTTTTATATTTAATATATTAAGGAGATTATTTAATAATAAGGGTAAAAAAAACGGGAAGCCGGTAATTATTATATTTGGTAGGTAAAACTGGATAAAATATTATAAGGGGGGTAATGGTAATAGAATTATATTAAAATAATATTGGAAATTTTATTAGGTATTATTAAACGGTGGGAAATTAAAATTTTATAATATTTTTTATAATTTTTGGTTTTATTAAAGGGGTGGGTTTTTTCTCGGGCTTTTTTTATTTTATTAAGATAATTATAAGGGGTAATTATTCGGAATTTTTACCCCTAATATAGCCGGGTATTTTTAAGGTAATCACCTATAGGCTTTAAATAATTATTGTTGGTATAATATAATTTTAAAACTGGTTAATTTATTAATAATATGGGTATTAATTAGGGGGGGGGAAATATATACGTAAATTATAATACTTAAATATTAAGGTTTAAAATTAATTTTATAATTACCTGGGGAATTTTTTAACTGCCGAGATTACATAATATCCGGGGAATTACCGGTATTTATATAAAATGAATTTATTTATAATCTTTATAAAAAGGAACCTTTAAGTTTAATAATATTCCGCGGCGGAGCTATAATCGTTTATCGGGGGTGGCGGTTAATAAATGCTTTATCGCGGGGAATTTTAAATATAAGCCGAGATTAAATAAAGGAAGTACGGAATACCGTATATACCGTGCTTTATAATACGTAATATTATTTGGCTTTTAAATATTATTAATGGTATTATTAAACACCCTATAAGCTCGGTTTCGTTAGCGTAAATTATAAAACGGGTAGCGGCTGCGATTTGGAAAAATGCGGTTAATTATTATATATAATCCCTTCCCCCGTGCTAAAAATACCCCTTTGGAAAATAATAAACCTAAAAATAATGGACGATTATATACCATATTCGATATATTAAAAATTCGAAGAATTTTAAAAATCGAAACGGAATACTAATACTGCTTTCGGTTATAAAATAATATAAACCACGAATATTTCTCTCCTACCGATATTAGTTTTTTTTTAATATGCTTTATTATTTCGAGTAATTTAATATTTCGATATATTATTTTTCGAGGTATTATTTTACTTTAAAATTAAGTAATAAATAATATCCCTTGTTTTTACCCTTTGGTTTTCTTATTATTTAATTCTTAATAATAATATTTTTTTTTTCCGTCCTCTTTTTTTTTCCGTCCTCTTTTTTTTTCCGTCCTCTTTTTTTTTCCGTCCTTTTTTTTTTTCCGTCCTCTTTTTTTTTTAATATAAGTATTTTTTATTTAATTTATACAATTATATTAAGTTCTTAGTGGTCGGAAAATGGCTTAAACGGAAATGAGTATAGGGTTAAGGATTATAGATTTTGGGAATAATTATATTTAAATATAAAGAAGGGTAAGGTATTATTTTTTAATCCACCTATTAATAAATAATATAAAACTTTATTTTCCCTGCATTTATAAACGTTTTTTTATTATCCTGGCGTATATTAAAATATGGTTATATATAATATTGGTATTTGGCCTATTTATTATAATTATTAATTTATAATTTTATTACCATTAATTCCCTTTAATTATTTAAACAGGGTATACGGCTTTTACCACTTGCTTATACGCCCCGATTTTAAGGCTTATTACCTCGGCCTTATCCGCGCGGGCGAATATTGGCTAATAATAAAGGATAACCTTGGATATTATTATAAGTTTTCCCCTTTTACGCGGCACGGGGTTATAATATAATAATAGGCCCAGATTTTTAATTATAAACGTATACCTAATAATTATAAACGCGGCGGGATTATTAGGTATAATATTATTTAAAAAAGTATATAGGAATATACCAATAATATATACGGGCGGTTTTTATATTAAAAAAACGGGAGCGAAAATATTATTTAAAATAATATAATGAATCCCGTTATTATAAAAGGGTAATATTCGAAAGGTATATTATACCAAATTATATATAAAGATTTTAATATGGTAAAGTTAATATTTGGGGCGAAAAAAGTTTTCGGGTTTTTATTATTAAAAATATACTGGTATAACGGATTTATACGTCCCGATAATTTATATAAAAACGCCACGAAAAGAATGGTGGATTGGTATAGGATAACCCCGCGGGTATTATACCTATAATGGGTTATTAATAAATTATTGGCCGAATAAAGGGATTATTTATTGGCGCCCGCCCCGAATAAGGCGTAAATAGGGACGTTTTTGCTTAATAAGGCCAAAAAAGGAGACAAGGGTATTAAAGGGAATAAATATACCTCGATTTCGAATATTAATAAGAATAAAGGGTTATTATATTAAAATATCGACGATTATAATGCCAAGGAAAAGGAGAATAATAACGAGAATAACGACAATAATAATAACGACGGTAACGATAATTATAATAACCTGGGCGGGTTTATTATAAAAAATAACCTCGATAATAATTCCTCGGCAGTAAATGGTGTTTTATTTTATAAAAGGGTTTATTATATATACCGATATAAGTTATCGTTAAATAATAATATTGGTATTAATTTATATAATACCTTTTTAAATTTATAAACCGAACCTATATATATTGCTTATATACCTTACTACGTATTCCCAATAATTAAACACATAATTAGGCCGCCCCTAAATCTTTTCCCATTATATAATTCTGTTTATAATATATTTTAAAAATAAGGTGTAAACCGCAAATAAAATGATAAAGGTAAATCAAAGCTGCGATTGAAAAATAATTATTAAAATGCCATTTTGTACATTATATATATTTTGATTTATTTTATTTGGGCGGCTACGGCCTGGTACGTATAACAGACATGCATTTTCCAGAACTATATATTAATATAATTAAACATAATTAGCCGCCGCTGAGTTTTTTCCCGCCCCTCGATTTCGTTTATAGTAAGTTTTCAAAATGAAGCAAGAAACGTAAAGAAAATGGTAAAAATAAGATAAAATGTGCGATCGAAGGATAATGATTTAAATATTATTATGCCGATTTTTATATATTTTTATGTAATTTATTCGGGCCGATACGGCCTGGAGTTCATTTACCAAAAGCCATATATTAACGAAGTTGAGCATATGATTAGCACGCCCCTTATTCTTTTCCCCCCTTAGGATTCCGTCCACAGTAGATTTTAAAAGTTAAGCAAATAACGCCAATAAAATTGTAAAAATATAATAAAGGTTGTAGTAAAAGGGAAAGGTTTTAAATATTATTTTACCGATTTCTATTAATTTTTATTCAATGTATTTGGGCCGACGCGGCCAGGAGTGTATTTGCCAAAAGCTATATATTAATGTGGTTGGGCACGTGATTAGCCTGCCCCTTATTTCTTTCCCGTCGTAAGATTCCGGCCGTAATGAACTGTACAAATAATATATAAAATGCAAATAAAATGTTAAAAGTATAGAAAAAGCTGTGATGGGAAGGTAATAATAAAAATATCATTTTTCCAATTTTTTTAAAATTTTAAATCTTTTTATCCGGTGGATGCGGCCAGATTTACTACTGCCTATATCTTATTCCACAAATTCAATGGTCTCATTATTAGCCCGCCAGTAATCTTTTCGCTGCTCAACTCCATCTCCAGTAAATTTTATAAATATTATGTATAATACAAATAAAATTATAAAAATATAAGAACAGCTGCAATGGAACGGCAATTATATAAATACTGGTTTTACAATCTCTACTTAATTTTAATTCCTTATATCGAGAGGATACGGCCAGATTTACCCCTGCCTATATATTCTTTAAGAAATTAAATGGTCAAATAATTAACTGGCCTTTGATTTTTTGGCCGCTTAACTCCATTCGCAGTAAATTTTACACATAATGTATATAATGCAAATAAAGTCGTAGAAATTTAGAAAAAGCTGCAATGGAATGGTAATATTATAAATATTACTTTTCCGATTTTAACTTATTTTTAAGTATTTTATTTAGTCAGATGCAGACAGCAGTATATCCACACTTTGTAATACGCATAGACCGATTATTATTGGCCTAGTTCTATATGCCAAGAATTCTCAGGCCTCTTAATAATTAACTAATAAGGTTATAATTCTTTTTCAACATTATTAACCAGGGTTTTTAAATATTATAAAATAATTAAAAAAGTCGAATATATTTTATATATTAATGCCTTAAAATGCTTTATTATAAAAGGTTATTTTTCACCTAATTAGGAAAGACTCCACAGTTTTCGACTTTTAAGCCAATTCCCCCCTATAACTATTAATAATCCCTTACAGGCTTAATTATTTTAAAATACGAATACTTCGCTCGCTTACGCTCACTATGTATTCCTAATTACCTTGGTCGCCGTTATTAAAACTGGGATCCCTTATAAAAATCCGGCCGTAAATACGCCCCCATTAATTATATATTTATTTTATTAATTTCAAGGTTAAGATTACCGCCAGTTTAATAATACAATCATTCGCCGTATTAATACCAGGTATTATATTAATTCAGTACCGGTTACGCTTACCGCTCCCATTATTAGTATAATATTTAAATTTAAATCAATAATATTTATTATAACATTAATCGGGAGATTTATTATAATTGGTAATAGATTATTGGCTTTTTTATAAAACCGAGTATATTTAAACTTCGCTTTATATTCGCTGAGGGATTTTTATTAATCCCCCACTTATTTTACTACTCCCTTATCGTTATTCATTAATATTATATTACCCCGAGGGTAATATATTTAATTATTCCGCAACGGTTCTATTAATTATAATAATATTATAAACTTTAATATGGGCCGGGTGGTTTAGGCATTTTTATTTAATATTAAATAATATCCCTTTTACCTATGAGCCCGTTACGGGGCCGCTTGGTTGTTGCTAATAAACGGCCTTTTTATATTTATGGTCTTTTTTCTTTTTTATTATTATATTACTGGTGCCATATATATTGGCGGGGCGAGGCCGCGTTTATTTTACTTTTATCTTATTATTAAGGTCCGCGCAATTCCCCGCGCCATTCTTAATTATTTTACGCGTAATTATACCTATACGGGACCGTTATAAATTGCCGCATTATGAAAACGTTCTTCGTAATTATTTAGCGCCGCCATTATTATTATAGCGGTGCCGGAGGTATCCCCCGCTGCATTTGTACCAAAGACCGGCGCCCGGCGCAATTGCTTAAATAATTAATTTAAAGCCTTAAAATAATGCTGTACAGGATTATATAAAAAGCCAGAAGGACCCCTGGGACTTATGGGATTTTTAGGAGGGCAATAAACCCTGGCGGTAAAAACTTAATTATAAAAATATAATTATTATTTAATATATTATATTTTCCCCCAAATATTATATTATTATTTAAAAATAACCCTGTATAGGATTATTTTATATTTTCTAAAATATTACCATTTTTAAATAAGTAATCAATGGTTTAATTAAACCAAATAGCCTGGCTTTAAACACCGACCATGCAGCGAGGTTATCAGACCTACTCCCCGCTACATTATAAATTAAGATAATAATTCCCAGCTTGGTTCCGCCTAGCCCTGCCATTTTATTAATATTTACCTGGTGGCGCCGCGGCCCTGCTTTTATATTTGTACTTTTAATATTTGTTTTATTTACCATTTACCTTTTTTTAACTCGCTACCCCGAACCCGTAACGGTTATATATTATTTTAAATTTAAGACGGTAAGGGATCGCTACCCGCCTATTATCAAAAATCCACATAAAAACGGGGGTGGATATTTATACGTATATTTAATTTTATTATATATAAACTTATTATTCGCGTAATTATATACTTAACGTAACGCCAATCTAATTTCTATAAAGTCCTTATTATAATTATTACGCAGGAAAGGGTACACCTTATTATTAACCTTAAACGTCTTTATAGGGGAGCGGTATTTATTCGCTGCGTTTTAATGATATTATTTTATGGCCGCTACCGCCACTTATAGTTAATCCGGTGGTATTTCTCTGCCTATTTAAAAATTACTCCGCGCGCCCCCGCGGCGTTTTTTTTAAGGGCCCTGGATTATTATATTTTATCATGGGTAATACGTAATACCCGTGCGTAATAAAAAAGTCTTAAGGCCGAATCATAATAAATCGCGGTTATTAAGAATTAATTATACTACCTCTAAAAGCCCGGGCCAGTTCAGCTATTTTATTAATACGAATATTCGGAAAAAATACTAGATTTCCTGGTTTGCTTGCTTAATTACGCCATTGGATTAAGTATAAAAGGCGATTAATAATGGCTATATTACCCCCGGTAATTGTTAAAAGCGCTATTAAAAGCCACCCATTTAATTCGACCCCTTATTACTTTTAATTCTTTTAAGAAAACCGTGGAAATAATAAATATTATTAAAAATCTTTGTCGTATACCTCCGTTATTATAAAAATTATAACCTTAAGGATTACATCTTTATAAAAGCGGTTAATAATTATTATTAAAAATGGGGGTTATACGGGTCCGCGGCGGGGAGGTTTATTATAAAACTTATTAATATTTCGCTTTAAAAACGGTCCGCCACCGGGAGTGGTTTTAATAGGCCTTTTTAAGCAAAGTTTTATAGAATAGTCTCACCGTATATATTATAATTATATATAAAACGGTATATTATCCGGGTTTTACCCGGATAAAAATAAATACGGAATAATATTATTATTATTCCGATATATTCCGGGTGGCCGGTAACCGTAAAATTATAAGCTTATTAAATTCGGGTAATTTATAATTAGTTTTATATTAATATTCAGCGCCGGTCCCTAAAGTGCAGGTACCCGTTAGGCCCAAAAAAGCACTTTATAATAAAAACCTTTATTTTTATATTCGGAGGAAACGCTTATTCCCCCCCCCCTCGATTACCGGTTGTATAATTTTATTTCAATTGTTTCGCTATACCGCTGCGGCGTATAGGTCTTACAGCTCGGCGTCCTTAAAGGGCAACCCTGGGAGGCCCCTTATATTATTTATGGCCGCTGGTAATTAATTATTTTAAACTAAGTAAAAATATCATAGGCCCACCTATACCACGACCTACGTACACAGCGGACTAACCGCGGGACTAATGTGTATAAGACGCTTCCCATAAACCAGTCCCCTTTCCTTTATCCCTTTTCCCCTTTTTCCTATCTCCCTTTTAATAAATCGAATATATATATTATTATAATACTTATTATTACTGCTTAATATAACTCTAGCCCTTTATATATATTCGATTTTTAAATATTGCCTTATTATATTTTATCCCGTAGCCACCCCGCAGCGCCTCCATTATAAATACTAATCCAAACGAAAATAATTAAGCTCCCGCCGGCGAATAAATATAATAGGCCTTTCCCGCATTGGTAATATTATTTATTTACCAAAAGATAGCTCGGGTATTTATAACGGTAAATAACGAGTCCGCCGCCGAGTTAAATAATATAAAAAGACGCTGAATTTAAATACTTTCGGCCTTTAATACCCGGATTTCGGCGGCGCACCAGGCCCCGCGGGCCTTAATAAATTATAATCCGGGAATTATAATAATTCTATAACGGAAATAATTTCCCTGGCCGGTAAAATTCGACGGTAATAAGATAAAATGGAAAGTATTCCGGATTAAAATTAAATATAAATTAATCCTCAACCAGGACCTTATTAGGGGCGATACGTTTTTATAGTATAATATTAATGCTTACCTAAAGGATAAACCAAAAACCTTTCTTCTAATATTTTACGGTAGAAATAAATCGATAGGTTAAAGTCCCGCGCAATTAATTATATATTTAAAAACGGTATTCGGAGACCCTAATAATTGCGAACGAGCGGCGAAAAAGCTTTATTCCTTGCGCCAGGGGGAGACATAATTATTCCCAGCCTTTTATTCCCGGTTTAAGCAATTTTTAACGAACGCAGGGGGCGCGGTATAGGTTAATTTTATTAAACTTATATTATTAAATAAAGCAATATATTAATACCTCCGCCTAATATTAATATTAGTTTATTTCCCTAAATTTTACCAAAACTAGGTTTCTATAATTATTAATATTATATTCCGGTTGGATATAGTACTGGGTAATGCAGGAAATAATGCATTAATGATACATTAATCGCGGGCCTAAAAGGACCCGCATACCTCGATATTATAAATAAACGCCATAAATTTTACGTTAAGGGATAAGCTATACCGCGTTAAAGCAGTATTCGTAATAAAAATAAAGCGCCGGCATAATAAAGGCTAATATGTTCGGTATAGGTCGGATAGCCATTTTAGTTTAAAATATAAATTAGCCCCGGTTAAGCTAATTAAAAAGGACCGGATTAATACCGTAGCGCGGTGCCCCACCCGGGGGCATTAAGTAAGGATAAGGGAAAGGCAAAATTAAAAGATTAATTCCTAGGCGCAGGCGTGCTTAAAAGCCGCCAATGCGGAGCGAAATAAAAAAGGGGATAAAACGGATAAACGGCACACTTTTTTTAATAAACCCTTATTTAAATGGGATTTATTTTACCGATGCTTTTATTAATAACGGGTGCCTATATTACGGTATAACTCGTAATTCCCTTATTATTAAACTCCGCCTTTTATTTATGCCGGTACCCGCCAGGGTATTAATATACGCATCCGTATTATTTGTATAATAAAAAGCGGTAATAATAAAGGCGGTATCTATAAAAATTATTATTAATAGGTATTTTTACTATTATTTTTATTACCCCATTCCTAACCTTTTATACTTATTAATACTGGGTAAATTATGGTAAAAAAAAAAGCGGTTATATATGAGGCGGTAAAAAAGCGGATCCATATTAATAAGGCGAACCATTGAATAAAGGAAAAGGGATCGAGGGGCTTTATTTTAACGAATATATAATTAAGTAATATTACCGCCTTACGCGCCATACTATATAAAGCGGGGGTAAATAGTTTAATATTATTCGTAATGATGTTATATAATAATATCCGGTACTTCCACGCAGGAAGTAAGGTGTGGGAATACGTAGTATCCGCCACACATATCGTAAAAATCGCTAATGCGATTTAAATTATTAAGAAAGTTGGTATTTTGTTTTATCTTATTCGCTTATAAT
>JAKWBI020001085.1:0-11383 GCA_022664585.2 Zalerion maritima | reverse complement strand
TATTACGAATTATAATTAAACGCCCTACGGATTTTAACCAAAAAAAAAATAAGGATAATATTTAATAATATAATAATGGCCGCGAATATTATATTTTTATAAAGGAATAGCGGGGAATTATTAATTATTTTTATTAATAAGGCGGATAAAATAAAAAAGCGGTGCTTAATAGAATTATAAAAGCGGTTAAGTATTAATTTATTAATATATATATATAATAAAGAAATCAATTATAACCTAAAAATAAGGGTATATAATAAACTTATTAAGTATATATATAAATCGCAATATTATTAAATAAAAAAGGTAATTTAAACGTTTAGGCCTGCCAATATAATATTAAATATATTAAAGAATAAAGTCGAATAATAAAGTAAAATTGCTTATAGTTTGGGTAAGGTATTAATCCGAAGGAAATAAACCTAAAGGAGGGTATTATTAGGGTTACGGTTAGGATTGCTGGGTTATTTTTATTCGATAAAAGGAAAAGGGTAAGATTATTAAAATGGTACCGTTAATCGTATTATATTATTAGCCGGCCATTTTCATTCTCGTTTCGAAGCTTAAAGCCCAAAAGTGCTTATACCATAATAATTTTAATTTAAAATTATAAAAGGCAAAATATAAAATAAATTAAAAATTACCTAAACCTATCCGTTCGTTTAAATTAAATATAAGGTAAGAATACCTATTATATTAATGCCTTATAATCGAAAACGCCGGACTTAATTTCCGAAAAAAAAAAACTCCCTTTTTAAGGTTTTAATATTATTTAAATCCCCTATAGGTTTGGCCTTTAAATTTTATTTTACCGGTGTAATTATTAATGTACAATATTAAATTTAAAACCATTATCCTTGGTTTTTTTAAAAATTTTTTTTTTTTATTATCGCTTTTTATTTTCCCATATTTTTAATAATTAAACCGGTGGGGATATTTTGCTTTCCGTTTAGGGCTTTTTTAAACTGCTTTTTTATTATAATATATTTTTTACCCATTTTAAATAATTTGGCCTTAATGCGGTTAATGCGTTCGGTTTTAATTTCGAGTTTAAACTTAAGGCAAATATTATTAATAAAGGCATTAAAAACTTTCTGCTTTAATTTAAAAATAATAGCCTAGGCGTTTTTAAGCTTAATATTATAGGTAAAAATATAATCCTTTAATTCGTTAATATAAAGGGCGAGGTACTGGTTTATTATAAGGATAGGGTTATTATAATTTATAAAACTTTAATGGAGGCTGGGTATAAATTAAATAAAGGTAATACGGTCGCCGAAATTAATTATAGCGGTTTTAACGGTATTATAGGCGGCCAAAAGGTTATTATATCTTTTTTCGAAAAAGGTATGGCCGTTTAAAAGTTCGGCATAAATAGGTTGGCCTAATAAATTTTACCGGATTAGTTTATAATAGGGTAATATAAAAAATAAGCAAAATGGGAATAAAGTTTTAAAAGCCTATTAAGCTAGACCTAAACCTTAAACGCATTATATTAAAAATCGCCGATTAAAAAATAATTAAAGGTATTAAAATAAAGGCGTTGGTTATTTATTATATTAAAGGATCGAGAATATTTTGGTGTTTTATTAAATAAAAAAAAAAGCGAATTATAAGATATTAGTTTAAGGTAAAAGTTAAATAAAAAGGTATTTAAAAATAAATAGAGAGAAATTGGTTATAATAATATTTCGGGGTGAAATAATATAGGCGTCGGTAATATATATTAATCGCGAAATATTAATTATAATGCTTAATTTATTTATTAATTATAAATTATTTTTTTACCTTTTATACTTTTATTAATATAAATATTTCCTCCCCCCTTTTCCCGATTATAGAATCTTATATTTATATATTTTTATATTAAGCTTTATAAAAGGAATTAATTTAAAAAACCTAAAAAGTTTTTCGGAATGGCCTAATAATTTTTTAATTTTAAATTAAAATTTATTTTATTAAATTTAAATATTTTATTATTATAAAATACTGGTGGTATATGTCCGGATTACCGCCCTTTTCTGGTCCTTATTTTTATACTTTTTATTTTTTTAATCCACCTTATTAAGCTCCGTTATTTAATATAGGCCCTTTTATATATTTAATTAAATATTATTCCTATATAAGTATTTCCCTTTTCCAATACTTTTAAATATTATATTATTATAATATTAATAAATTTAAATATATAATATAATATATATTAATAAGGGAGCGGATAAAGCTTTTACTTTTTTTTTTTTTTTCGGCTTTTCCTTACCATACGTACCATTATATTCACCATTTCCTAAAATTCCTTATTTTTTTAATTTATTTTATTCGCGGGTGGTTATATTTTTATTATTCTATTATTTTTCTTATTATTTTCCTACCCTTTTGTTTTTTTCTTTAATAATTAAAGTTAAATTCGGTATATAAATCGGGGATTATAATATGGTTATATTTTAAACTGCGTTTAAAAATCGGTTGTAAAGGCTTATGCCTAATTTTTATACTAAAATTCGTATTTAAGCTTATATTTTTTAATTTACTCCCATTTATTTGCCGTAATAAGCCGACCCATATTCGTGCCTACGTATCGGCCTTTAATTATATAATTATATATTGGTTTAAACTTTATTTAACGTATAAAATAAGTTTATGCGCTTATTTTTAGGTGCCAAAAAGGATAATCCTATAATTAAAATATTGGAATTTCCAATGTTTACCGAATTATTTCGCCTATTGCTAGTAAAAAAAGGGCCATAAGGAATAATACCACGTATATTACGCTATCGGGCGTAATTATTTATCCATCGATTTTTTTTTTCCTTACCCTTATACTTTCGCCAGGTTTGATTATAAATCGGCGGCGTTTCGGTATTTAAGGCGTATTGGTTTATTATTCGTTGGATTATATTTCGGTTTAATAAATAATTACCTTTATTATTTCCCTTTTTAATTTTACCGTATATTCTTTTTTTATTAATATATAGGTTTAATTTTAAAGGTATAATATTTTTACGCTAATAAATAAGGGAAATATTAGCCGGAGGTATTTTCGGCCATATTGGCGGAATAAAGGCTGGTTTTTTTATATAATACCGGTATAGGCGATCCGTATATCCCGAAAGCGTAACGAAAAAGGAATTATAATACGATTAGGTATTTAAAATATATTAAATAAAGGACCATTATTATTGGATTATGGTAATTTATTACTGGATTATAAGGGATTACCGTTGGATATTGGTATTTTAATAGCCAAATAAGCGTTCGAATTAATTAATATAAAGGTTAATTATATCGATGGTATATATTAAGGGATTTGGATTAAAATAGGGAGTTAAATAAGGGCCAGGGGTAATAATAAAGGAAAAATAAAAGTTATTTTTTAGGTATACCGGACCGTATTAAATACCTTAAAAAACCATTTGGGTATAGGCTTAAAGGTTAGACGCGATTATTTGGTATAATTAAAAAATAAATGGATATTTTATTATAAGGATAGCGACCGGGATATTAATTATAATATTATTATTATTTTTATCCTTATTAAACTGGTTTTTAGGGGCTGTGGAATTAGGAACCGGTTTATTGGTTATTAAAATATCGAAGGATAAGGAAAATATTTTATTAATTATATTATTAAAATAAATACTGTTACCCTTATAGGCTTTTAATATTATTAACGGTGCCAAATAAGTATAGGGCCAAGGTTAGAAATTCCTGGGGTAAATTATATATAAGATTTTTATAATATATTATAATAAAGGTAAATTGGATCCTTAAAAAAAGGCTGGCGTTAATATTAAAATTAAAAGGTATTTATATAATAAATAATTATAATAATATTAGGAAGGTTTACGGGACATTTAGTTTAAATAAATAAAATGAAAGTTTATTTATATATAAAAATAAATAAAATAGTAAAAAAAAAAATTTATTTTATTTTTTATTTAAAGCCGGGCCAGGATAAGTATATAAATATAAAAGCGGAATTTAAAAGGGGAGGAGGAGCAGAATATAAAGGCAGTAATAAAATATAAAGGTAATAGTAGGGTACGGAGGCAGGAGAAGGGTATGGAGGTAGGAGTAAAATATAAAAATAAAAGTAAAATATAAATATAGGAGTAAAATATAAATGTAGAAGTAGGGTACGGAGATAGGAGCAGGGTACGAAAGCAGGAGCAAAATATAAAACCAAAAGTAAAATATAAAGGCAGGAGCAGAATATAAAGGCAGGAGCAGGGTAATATTTTAATTTTACGATAATTTGTATATTATTCTCCTTAAATTATTTATATATTCCAGCATTTTTACCATTTTTATTCCTTTTTTTTTCTCCGTAATATTATTACCTCGTCGATTATTACCACTTTTATTAAAATTTAAAGCCCTTTTTTATATATATAATTTCTATTAAATAATACCTTAAAATATTTTTAATATTAATATTAGGGAAAACCTAAAATTAATAGTACCCGCTTTTTATAAAGAACCATTATTTGCCAATTTAAGTTTTTTTTTAATAATTTACTTTATAATTTACCGCTTACCTTTTAATAATACACTTTCTTATTATGCATTATTATTTTATATTTTTCGTTTTTCCGATATTATTTAATATATTAATCCTATCCATTTTTCTTATACCTAATCTCGGCGATCTTTTCTTGCTTTCTTTTTTTTAAACCCACCAACCCCCCCTAATAATTACGGATCCCGCCCCCCATTTAATAAATTAAACTTTTCGGATTATAATTAAAATAAACGGCTCGTATATTAATTTAATATTTATTATATTTCGAAAAAAATAATAATATAAAATATATATAAAAAGGTGAATAATTACCAATTCGGTATTATATAAGGATATAATATCCTGGATATTATAAAATTTAGCTTGGCCAAAAATATTGCCCTATTAATAAAAAAAAACCAGAAAAAAATACTAGGGTTAATATCGAGGCCGGCCGGGTTATTTATATTATAAATATAAAAAAGGGCCTGGCGAATACTTTATATATTTAATATATACGAATTATTTCGTGCCGCCGAAAATAAGGTTAATATAATATTATAAACATTAAGGGAAACCAATATAATATGGGCATTATTTATATTATATAATAAGTAAAAAAGAAACATGGGGATAATAATAAGGCTTTATTAACTTTATTAATTTATACCACTGGCGATACCGGATAAATTAAAATAATCTTTCTTAATATTTATTTGGTTTATAAATATCGGTATATAATATACCCCGTAAAAGCGTTTATTATTAATTAAGCCGGGCAAATTAGAAAGGGGCTTAAGGTATTTATAATCGGTAGGTTTAATTTAGGGCCTATAATAATAAATATATAACCCACCAAAATTATAATAATTAATTTATTACCTAATATTGGCGGCGGCCTATATATATACCGTAATATTTTTAATACCCAGGCTTGCTAACTCGTATATAATAAACTTTATTTATAATATATATATAGGTTAATTTTCGTTTATATTAGGATTAAAATATAAAAGTATGGCGAGCAGGGCCTTATTAATTATTAATATAATAAATTTAATAAGGTCGATAATATTCGAATAATTTAATAATATTAAAAATAAAATGGGGGCGTAATTTATAGGTAATAGGGTTAAAACCAGTTAAGGTAAATCGGTATATATTAAAAAACCCTAGGCTTAATAATACCGCGACCTAAGGCGATTATTATATTAGGCTATTCGAATTATAATATTACGGGATCCGTGGCTTAATTTAAATAATAAGGGTATTTGGTTAAGCCTAAAATAAGGTATACGCGGGGTTGGCGGCGTTTTATAATTCTAGCCTAAAGCAGCCGGTAATATCGATAATATTGCCGAGCCATTATTATTACCGTTACGGCTTTAAATAAGGCCAATATCCGCCAGCGATATAGGCAACTTTTTACGGTAAGGCGTTTTTAATTGGCGCTGTTAAATAATTACGCGTTAAATCCGCTGCGCCTTTACCATTTCCGCCATCGGATTATAAACGGGAGTGCGAAAATAAATTATATTAGATAAATGGCCTTATTTTTAAAAATAACGAATTATAGGGGATAATGTATTAAATATGGCGTTTATATTAAAAGCTTTTTTTATACCGCTTTTTTAATTTAAGGGAAAGGTTAAAGGGCTGGGCGGGTGGCCGGCGGGAAATATATTAATAAGTTTATTAATACCGGGGATTCCGCTCCGGCCCGAGTATATATTATAAATTAAATAAAAATTGCGACCGAGATTATAAAAAAAGAAAATATTAAATTTGGGATATAATAAATTATCCAGGTAATTGATTAACGCGCGAACCTTATATATTTTACCCGTTATAAATTTTAATATAGGCCTATTATTATTACCTTAACGCGCCGGTAATATTATAATATATACGGTATATAATCCGCCATTATAACCGCCCCGCCCGGCCATTTAATCCAATTACTCCAATTTTTTAAAAAATATAATTATTATAATATACCGTAACGCAAATATATTAATACCGTTTATTATAATGGCGGTGAAAAATACCAGGCGTAATTTACCCTTAAAATTTAAATATAATAAAAATATATAATCGAAATCGCCGAAATTGTAATTTTAAAACGTGTTATTTCCCGATTATAAAGGATGGGTATCCGAATTGGTGGCGGGGGATAAGGTCTCGAAACTTAATAACGAATATAAGGCGTCGATAATCTTATATATTTATAATAGGGGGGTTTAGAAAAAAACCAATACCCGTATAATTAAATTATAAGGGATGGCCGCCGTAATACCGCCGAGGTATTAAGAAAAAACTTATAAAACCTGGGCAATATTTTTTATATTATTTAAAGGGCTAATATTATAATGCAAATTATTACGGTAAATTAGCTTATATATAATAATATACCGGAACCCGGCGGGAATAATATTATATTTTATTAATTCGAATAAATCGCTTATAATGGTATTTTTAACGGCCTTGGTAAGGGTAATTTATTTAAACAGGGGCAATATAACGGTGCAAATAATCCACCGGGGTACGCGCGCAAATAATTTAAGGTTTTTAATAAACCCCGGTCTTTAAAAAGCCGCGGTCTTTTTTATAACCCCGTTAAAAGCTTATATATCGGCCATAAAAAAGGCCTCGTGGTATTTCTTTAATATAACCCGATTAATAAAATATTAATTTATTTTATACCTTACCCAGCGTTTAAATATAATTATTTCCACCGCCTCGGGAATAATTATTATACAAGGCGGTCCGCCGGTATTAATTATAACCCTTTTATTTGGCGGGAAATTTTATTAATTAAAAACCTCCGTCCGGATACTTATACCGCGGATTAAATTGGCCAGCCTATATAAAAGGGTAATAAAAGGCGTAATTATAAATATAATACCGTTATTACGGGCCCCGCCGGCGAGGGTATAAAATATATATACCAAAGTTTTACCATTTCCGGTAAGCATAATTACGGCATTATACGCGAAGCTTATAATTAGGTGGGTTACCGCCTTGGATTATTTTAATCGTAATTTGGCCTTTTCGTTGCCCATTACCATATATATAAACTGGTGCTTATTAATATTAATTATTTTATTATAAAACCTAAATTTTATGGCCTGGTTTATTTATTAAATCTTTATATTAACCATTACCGCGGGAATGGCGACGCTCCCGGCGCCGGATAATAATAATTTAGGCCGCATATTAGGCTCCGGTATTATAATATTATTATTAAATCGGAAAAACCTATATATTATTTCGTTATTAATACGGAAACCTATTTTAATATTAATATTATATTTAAATATAAAATCGGCGGACGGGTTGGCGTAATGTACACTTTTAAACGCGGATAAATACCCTGCCTGGCGGGGACCGTATTCTAATATTTCGCCGAATAAGGTATTATAATTAATATTTCTTATATTAATTTTTTACCTATTAATAATCTCCTATACCGATATTATAAAATGGTGGAGTAAAAACGGGTTAATACGGACCCCGAGGAATTCCGCCATCGTTTATTTTATCGCGTCCCTTAAATTATTTACCGTAATCGGCTTTTAATAATCGAATTATATTTTAAATACGGCGGCGATTACCGTATTATTTTCTCCGTGGTTTTTATTTCCGGGCCCGTTATTTATTTTTAACCCTTTATCCCCCTTACCATAGGCCAATATTATATCCTACTTCTCCTTAACCTTTAAATCGGCAATATTATCTTTCTCCATATCCCTAAACGCGTGCATGGGTAATTAAGTATTACCGCCGTTCTCGGCATTAATTTTAATAACGGCCGCCCTATTATTTTCGAGCGTCGTATAATTATCGTGGCCGTATAAGAATAGGTTAAAAATAAAATAATTATTAAAATATATTCCGCAGGTTTATACGGCGGGAATAATAAACCATATATAATAAAAAAACAGGTTAAAAAGGTATTTAGGCATATATTTTTATATAATTTTACCATTTATAATTTGGCTGGCCGTTTTATAATATAATGGTATTAGGTATAAACCATTACTTTTTTAATAAATATTATATAATCCGTTAATTCTTTTATCCGTTCTTATTACCAGGGTTATTAACTCCGTTATCCGATTAGGGTTTCCGTTAATAAGGTGGATAATAATAATAAAATAAATCAACCACACTTGTATTTTTTTAAAAAACCGTTTGGTTATCCTTTTATTTAATTTAAATTCCGTACCGTCCGCGTTGAATTAAAGGGGCTTTAAGTCGGCGCGGCGAAGTAGGTTTTAAAATATAAAAACCAATAAGGTACCTTATAAAGCGTGGGAATTATAATTAATAAAATTACCGCTATATATAATATTATTAAGCATATTAATAAGCCCCGTTAAAATAATCGGTACGCTTAAATATATTCCGTATATTATAACCTTATAATCGGATAAAGCGGCGGGGAAAATATTAAGCGCTAATATTTCTTATAATTCGGCGTCGAGCGCGGTAATAAATTAACCCACGCTAATTTTAAAGGTTTCGGTAAATAATTTATTAATCCTTAATTAAATATATTTAAATTACGGTCCCTATATAATAAATATCCGATTAATATTTACGAAAAATATAAGGAATATTATATTCCGAATATAATAAAATATAATAATGGGTATAGGCGATTATAATATATCCGTTTCCGAATACTAAACCTTAAACCAATTAATAAGCGGGGCTTTAAATAAGCCTATTTTTTTAAATATTATACCCGTAAAAGGGTCGGCCAGGGATTTGCACTTTATAAAAAAACCAAGCTGTATTTATATATGGGGGGGCGTCGATTATAAGGGGTTTAGGGTAATATTAATACTTTATAATATAATTAAATTACGTAAAATAAAGGGAATACCCGACGTTACCTTATTTTAAACGAACGACCGCCTTACCATTCCAAATATTATTATAATAAGGTACGGGATAATTACTATAAAAGAATACTCCAGCTTGCGGTCTTTTATACGGGATTCGAAAGCGCTTATAATAAACTGCGTAATGGCCAATATAAGGGCTGGAATTTTAAATATATTCCGTTTATAAATATATTTATTATATTCCGGGAAAAGACTAATAAATTATTCGCAGGCGGTGGCCAGCGGTATTTTAAATAAAAGTAATATTAATGTATACTGGCCCTCTGGCTATTACGGTAGGCACGTTTACGGAATACGGATGGACGGGAGATTTAATCGTGGGGTTTTTTATCGTTAATTAAAAAACAGCCGTAATATATATAACGTGTATTATAAAAAAATACCATAATAAACCCGCTTTATAATATGCTGGAATAATAATCCGTGCTACTTATCTATCCCGTTTATTACCAATATTTTAAAGGCCGTTAAATCGATAATAAAATATCGAATATTCTACCCCGTTTATATATTAAAATTATATTAATAATAATAATGGACCTCCGGTATAAAGTGGCCCAGGGAGGGGGGGGCATAAAATTAAAAATATACCGAAAAAATAAAATTATTTTTATTAATATTATTAATTAATTCCGTAAATAGACTTATTATAAACTGGTATAAAGGTATAAGGTTTATTTCGCAATCGAAAGGGCCAGGAATACCTTCGGGTATGGCGATTAAAAATATTAAAATAAATTAATATTTTATTATATAATTATTAAAGCCGAGCTAAACCAGAAGTAAATTATTTATTATTTAATTTTTCGAAAATAATGGTAGCGCCGGCTTGGCCTTATAGGGCATCCGCCAAAGTATTTTTATAAAATATACCACCTTTATTTTAAAAAATAACGCATAATTTTTTTCGATTATAATAATATTGGCGCGGGTAATTTAACCAGGGTTTTCAAATATAACAAATATTAAGCAGGTTTTATTATTATTATATATTAATCTATTATATATATTATGGAAACGGTACCCCGCGATATTTTTACGGGTAATATTAATAATGGTTTTAAATTATTTATGGATATTTTTCCGATAAATTATAAAGCAATAAGAAAAAATATATTGCCCGGTAATATTCGTATTAAAGAAAACCATGGCGGTATATTTATATTCGCACTCCGTATAAGTAATTATTTAATACCTTAATTTTTTAAGTATATTTTCCGCCTTAATTACGGTGGGTAATAAGCTGGGAAGGGTAACCGGACCTGGTAATTTAATAAGGTTTATAAGGAATATTATTACGCGGTCGGTTAATAAACTTTTACCAAAAGTATAATGTATAAGTTTAATAATTTCCTTTAATATCCGGTATAAATAAGCTTTATTTGGATAAATTCCTTTTTACCGGTATTAAATAATTATATATTAATAATTCGATAACGGTATTTAACGCTAATTTAAAATGGACCCGATATAAAAATAAAACATGGGTAATTTATTATTTATTATAAATATTATAATAAAAGCTTATTATTATATAATACGGTAAAAGGCTTCGTTATAAAACTTATAATACACCTTTTATATAAGCACCTTTGGTATATAAAAGTATAAAGGGATAAATTTTATATTACGTATAATACCCGTAGGGATTTTGCGATTTTATTACCGGCGTCGGGTATAAGCTTACCGCTTATAATATATAAACCGACGGTATTAACGGGTAAGGGTAAGGGAAACGTAAAGCAATTTATATTATAATATATATTAATATAAAAACGAAGGGGTTAAAAAAAAAGGCTGCCGGTTACGTAATAAATAAAAAAATAGCTTAATAAAAAAATAAGGAAAAAGGAATTAGGTATTAATAAATATAGGTCGAAATTATATTAAAGTTCCTTTAATAATTAAATATAATGGGAATAAGGAAAGCAAAAATAAAAATTATTAAAACGGCCGGGAAAAAAAAAAT